>MU680570.1:65104-93123 GCA_026770625.1 Nicotiana glauca | reverse complement strand
TCCTTTGAGCACAAAACGACGTCGTTTCTTTTAAATGGGATCAGACTTCAACCGTTAGATTAATTTATTTCAACGACTAGGATTGGATTGTACTTAAACGGGGTCGTATGGATTATAATTGAGCTGACGGGTATAGTATTGTTTGGGCCTGGGCGGGTGATTTATTGTTTGGGCTAGTGTACTTGGCCCAAATTTTAACACAATCCATTTCTTTTGTATTCTTTTTGTATTGTATTTTCACTTTGTATTTTTGTATTTTATTTTCTTTTTTCCAATTTTATATATTTTTTGATTTTATTTAATTATTAAACTAATTAAATTCTAAAATTTATTTAATATCTATTTTACAGTAATTTCCAATTAAAAACACTAAAAATGCTATTTTTGATTTTTCTTTAATTTGTTTCGAAATGAATTAATACTAAAATTGTAAAATAAAAAATTCTAATGCATATGCATATTTTTTGTATTTTTAATATGAATTATTAGGCAATTAATTAACACAAAAATGCAACAAATTTCAACAAAAATTGTAAAAATAATGAAAAATCATTTTGTTTTGATTTTAGGAATAATTTGCTTAGGGCAAAAATCACGTGCTCACAATTATATATAAATTTAGACAAATTAATGAACGTGATTAATAGAAGGATTATCTTTTAGACTTTTGAACAAAATAATAAATGGCTTCTCTATGTATGCTTTTAATGAATTTAAAATTATAATTTAATTAAAAAATAAGGGTATCTTAATTATAAATAAAATACTAAATAAAACACTAATCAAATATAGCAGTAGAAAAAAATATATGAAAAGAGGAATAAATATAGTATTAGGATATTTATAATTTGAATTAATTAAAAAATTTATACTATTTCGATGAATTCTATGCCAAATGTCATCAATATAACATGTCAAGTTTAAATTCTTAGGACAAAACTCAAAGAAAAGTTTCAAATTATTTTAAAATAGAAGATTATAAAAAATTGAACCTGCCAATTTTAAAAAATTAATACTTACTCCCACGTCTAAGAAAATTAATACTTTCTCAACGTTTGCTTTGGTATTTTTTGATTTATGTATTAAACCTTCCAATGGCAAAAGATATTATACTATTTTCTCCTAGTTTTTTTTTATGCTGCAGTGTGTAATTTATTTATATAAAAAATAAAAGAAAAAAAAACACCCAAAATTTCAACCCTATGACTGATGTCTTAAACGTAGGCTGGAAAAACGATTTTAACCTACCTCCATAATTCATTCTGTCAAGACCCCAAATACCCCAGTTGTGATGGCGCCTATCTGTGACGACCCGACCCGTCGTCTCATGAGTTAACGTTCCGTTTCCCCATTTTATACCTCTTCATATTTCATTATTGGTATGTGGTATGTGAAAGTTGATTTGGATTGGCTTTGATAAGAAATGAGACACTTAGTCTCTTTAAGGAAGGCTTAAGTTGGAAAAGTCAACCGGACGTTGACTTATGAGTTATGGGGCTCCAATGAGATTTCCGGTGATTCGGTTTGCTTCGTAGGATGATTTGTGACTTAGGAGTGTGATCGGAATTGATTTTGGAGGTCCGGTGTAGAATTAGGTTTGAATTGATCGGAATTGATTTTGGAGGTCCGGTGTAGAATTAGGTTTGAATTGGCGAAGTTAATATCTTGGCGAAATTCCGGTGGTAGGTGAGATTTTGATCCGAGGGTCGAAATGAAATCCCAAGAGTTGCAGTAGCTTCGTTAGGTGATTTGGGATGTGTGTAAAATTTCAGATGATTCGGAGGTGATTTGGTCGGGTTTTGATCGAACGCGAGTTTCGGAAGAATTTGATGAACTTAGGCTTGAAATTGATGAGAATTGAGGATTTTTGTGTTGTTGGATGTATTTTTAGGATTGGAACACGTTTGAATAGGGTATTGGACCATGTATGTGCTTTTGATTGAGGTCCCGGGGGCCTCGGGATTAGTTCGGATAGTTAAACGGGGAGTTTTGGAGTTGCATATTGCTGAAGAGTTGCTGCAACTGGTATTTTCGCTCCTGCGGGTCTTGGACCGCAGAAGCGGAGGCGCTTAAGTGGAGAATTTTACCGCAGAAGCGGTCCATGGTTTGGTAAGGTAGTTCCGCAGAAGCGGAACATTCTTCGCACCAGCAGGTCCGGAGAAGCGGACGGGTAATCGCAGAAGCGATTTTGATCTTGAGAGGAAGTTCCGCAGAAGCGGGAATTTAGCCGCAGAAGCAGTTTTGGACTTTTAATGAATATCCGCAGAAGCGGAAGTGGGACCGCAGAAGCAAAAATCGGCCTAGGCAGAAGGATTTTTTATTGAATATTTCATTCGCGAGCTTGGGATATTTTCCACCATTGTTGGGCGACCTTGAGAGCTTTTGGCGAGAATTAAAGAGAGTTTTGACTGGGAATCGAATGGAGGTAAGTCCCTTGGCCTAAATACATGAGATTATGATAAATTTAACATGGAAATTGGTTGAAATTCAGCAAAAGGGGGTAAAGCTAGGGCTTGCAAATTGGTAATTTAAAAATGAAATTTGAAGGGTCAAATGGACTCCGATTTTGGTAAATTTGATATGTGTGGACTCGTGGCAAAACGAGGAATCCATTGATGTGAATTTTCTGATTTTTCGAGAAGTGGGCCCGTGGCTCGGGTTTTGCTAGTTTCGAGATTTTTTCTATTTTTCAATTATTTTCGATTGGGTATTATTCCCTTAGCATATTGTGATGCATTCGCTCTGATTTTGGTTAGATTCGACGTGCGTGGAGGCCGATTTGAGGGGCAAAGGCGTCGCGAGCTAGAGATTTCACCGATTCGAGGTGAGTAATGATTGTAAATGATAGTCTGGGGGTTTGAAATCCCGGATTTGCACATCATAGTGCTGTATTGAGGTGACTTGCACTCCAGATAGAGAGCGTGGGGTAGAGCACCGTTGGGGATTGTAACTTGGTCTGTCCCGATTGATGAAATTACTGCGTATTTGACTGAAACTACTTGTTAGCATCGTACTTTGGGCTGATTGCCATGTTTGGGCTATGTGCCAACTATGTGAATCCTTCAGGGATTGATATCAATATTTTCGCATTTCTTTGCATATTATTTGATCTCGGTCCAGGGTTTTAATACTGTGTTGCAAACTCAGCCATTTTTCTAAGATTTGAAAACTTAAACGATATGTTATTGACGTTTTGAGCTGAGGACTATTATTTTAATATTGCACAAGTGGCTTATGTGCATTTCTGGACTGAGCATGGATCGGGTTACGCGCCGCAGTGGTATTGTAATGATATTGAGGCCGAGGGCCTGGTTGATGCAACGAGATGGCTTGATTAGTTGCGTTTGGGCTGTAGGGGCCCCTCCGGAGTCTGTATACACCCCCAGTGAGCGCCGTCGACGTTAAATGGATCGGGCTGCATGCCACAGCGGGTACTTGAGCATAACGTCATATGCATTGCATGGCACTCATGCATTTATTCCTATTGCATCACTTGTTATGACATTTCAGCATTCCCATTACATTTGCTTCTATGCTACTTCTTGCACTAATTACCTGATATCCTGGTATTGCCTGTTAACAAAGTGTTGTGCCCGAGGGGATGACTTTTGTGGTGGTTTGCACTACTTGTTTCACATTCATTTGCTTAACTGTTGGAAAAATATATTTTTCAAAAGAGGTTTTAAACTAAGCCAGATATTTCTAAAGATTTCACGGATTCACTGTTTTCTCAAAGGGTTATACAGTCCTATATAGCATGATGGCTTGCTTTACGTGATTTCTTGCTGCTCAGTTATTATTTACTTTTATTACTCGCTGAGTTGGAGTACTCACTTTACTCCCTGCACCTCGCGTGCAGATGCAGGTATTTGTGCACCCGATAGCGGGTTTTGGCTGATTAGAGGCAGAGCTATAGGAGTAGCGAGGTGATTGTCTGCGTTCGTAGCACCATTGTTCTCTCTTTTGGTTCATTATTTCGGCCTTGTATATTTTGGGTCTTGTAGTTGTATTTATACTTTGATAGATGCTCGTGACTTGTGACACCTTGGTCGGGCTGTGTTGGGTTGTAAATTTTATTAATTAATATCATTAAGTCATATCTTGCTATTCATTTATGTTTAACTACTTTGAAAGGGACGAATTGGGTTAGTTGGCTGGCCTTGTCTTCACGAGTGGTGCCATCACAACCGAGTTTGGGAATTGGGTCATGACAAGTTGGTATCAGAGCCTAGGTTACTAGGTCTCACGAGTTATGAGCAGGTTTAGTAGAGTCTCGCGGATCGGTATGGAGACGTTTGTATTTATCCTCGAGAGGCTGCAGAACTTAGGAAAACTTCACCTTCTTGAATTCTTATCATGCTTCCTTGATTCAGCTTGAAAAGAAACTTTTAAAATTCCTTCCACGCATTCGTAAGCGCACATGAGCACTCAGTATCAGATGTGCCTTGATGGCTTGTGATTCCCCGATCAAGGGGCAAGATATGATCTCTGTGAGTTTGATGTTGGGCCAGTCTGGAGGACTTGAGGCTAGATCTTTGCCTATGTCTTGAGCACCGAGGTGCTGATTGTGTGAGCAAGTGTTTTGAACTTATATGTTTAGTATTGTCCCTATTAGACGGAATAGCGGTTGGATATCCATGTGATGAGTATGTTAGTACCGTGAGATGTATCTATGACTTGGTAGCGATGAAGAAGTCTGCTGGATAATAAATGAACTGTTAAGTGTTTGATTCCTATTGCGATTTGATGTGTAGCCCGAGCTATGGGCGCGTGAAGAATATCTTTGTGTCTCCTAGTTGGGGGGGGGGTGAAGTGCATTCCATGTGGCGGTATGAGTTCATACCCAGGAAGACTAAATGACTGTGTAATGCATATGACGGTGGAAGGCGTGCTGAAATACTAAATTAAGGTGAAGCAGGTAGGTGATCTCCTGCGAAGTGTTATTAGGTGGTATGATCCTTATGTATATGTTAGAAGATCTCATGTGTAATTGAGGGGTACGTGTTGTAATTGGAAAATTCGGGTCGCTTAAGAGAGTGGACTCAACTGATGTAGAGATAGATGCGAGAAGTGTAGAGGATTAAAGTACTAGATGATCTGTGTTTTCACAAACTTGTAAGTGATTTGAGTTTAATATCACTATGGTATTGTGGCATCATTAGAGTAGAGGCATTATGGGTTATTAAGTGTGTCTTGATATATGGCTTCGAGCCAAGTTGGGGAGGTTGCTGTTGATTAGCTGATCGCACGGTCATGTGCTATGTTGGTTCTGTTTCGAGGTATGCTAGCGGGTCAGTCCTGGTTGCAAAAATTGAGCCGAGGATGGCACGAGTGAAACAAAATTTTGGCAAAGGTTATATGGTGCTTCGTAGATGTGATAAAATGATAGGATGTCTTGAGCTGTTGTTGATAAAGAATGCTCAGTGTATAGAGAAGGAAAATATTTATTTATATTGGAATGAGATCATGTCCTGCGGTGTTAGAGTTCTAATAAGGCATGAGTGGTTCTGTTCGTTAAGTCAAGTAATTTGCAGTTTGAATAAGAGTGAATGACTCTCGAGAATGGTTTTATTGTGTTCAAGATTCTACATGTAACAATCCGGTGTCTCAAGGTTATGTGTGTGGTCAGAGACTATATTTTCATCGGAAGGGTTAAGACTTGTGGTATTTTATGTTAATTATGGGATTTTATGTATCAGTATCTGGAAAATAAAGGTAACAAATTCAGATTTGCAGGGAGTTCTTCAAAGTAAAGTATTCTGGAATGTGGTATTTCTGGGAACATTTGAGGGAGTATTCAGTGGCCTATGGGTCTTAGACAGTGTGGTCTTATATTCGAGTCTCGTGTGGTAAGCCTGGGTTGAGGTATTGTGGTGCCACAGCAAAGAGGAATATCAAGTTGATGACGAATCATGGGGGAAATTTGATAAATGGAATAGGTTGATAGTATACTGAGTCGGTATGGTAAGAGTATGATTAATTCTTCGTATTTGTTCGAGGTAAATAGCCTTACAGGCATTTTGCAGCAATGCTCTTGAGTTTTGGCAGCTTTCTTAGCTTGGTTTGGATAGAAGGATTCAGTCCTGGCAGTTTAATTCGTGTAGGTGGAACTGAGAGGGAGTTCTTGTTGGGTTTTACCGTAGTTTGGAGATGTATATATCTTTCTATAGGCATGCGAAGCATGGGGTGTGTGATGATTTCCTTCCAAATGGGATCAGTGGAAGTTCTTGGCTAGATGAGTTACAGTTCAGTTCTGAAAAGAAGTTCATAAAATTCTTAGGCAACGAGTAGCCTCAGGTAATCAAGGAAATGGTACTGCTAATTGGAAGTGATTTGATGAGAGTATATGTCTCGGAAGAAGGGTAATGTGATTAGACTGATGATACTTCGGTAGTATTGCGGCACTTTCTTGCTTGATCAACTTCTGATATCTGATTTTGTTTGATGTCATAGGGGAATTTTAGAATATCTTTCGTGGAATGATTGGGTACTCGAGGCGTAATATGTATTCATACTGCAGAATTGGGATCAAGTACAGTGATTTGTATGCTATATGGATTTGGAGATTGGGAGTTCTCAGGTACAGACTATGCAGTAGTTGTGGATCGTGTGTAGTGGTACCGTTAGCAGCTATTGGGATTTAGAGGCCCGAGTGGATCTTTATTTGCTTGGTATATTAGATTTTGGATAGGATATTGGGGTGGAGACTGGTTGTCTCAGTGTTGGGTTATTCTAGACTATTGTGCTATGGGTTATGTCAGAAAAATGCCACAGGTTGAGTGGCGAGGTGCATCGGATTATGTTCTAGCAGTTTGTATTCCAAAGACCAGCGGACAACTAGGAAGGATTGCTTTTCTTAATTGGGCCTTCGTGGCGGATGTCAGTGCAGAGGTTTCTACCATTGATTCAGTTCCGGTGTTGAGGGACTTTGTCGGATGCGTTTCTTGTGGTTGGGCATGTCGCTGGGTGAGATTGTGAATTTCGGTATTTATTTGGTGCCGGGCACTGTATCATATAGCTCTGGCAGGAGTTATAGTGGAGGAAGGAGCAGCTTCAGGCTTCTTGGTATTGAGTTCGTTGGCAGGCCGATGTGGCTACGTATTTGGCTTGAGTTAGCTTGGTTAGTTCCGAGTTGAATTTTTGAGGGATAGGTTGATTCGATCGTTATTAAACTTGTTAGTGATCTGGGGAGATCTGTGAGTTACTTTTTCTGTGCTGTGAGGCGTTGTTATTTGTTGGATATGGGTATATGCGGTGCGGTTCTATTAAGGATTCATAGAGAAAGTAGAGCGGGAAGAGTAATGGGGTGTTGACCGGTAAATGGAGTATTGGTTATGGCCTATCAGGTTGCGTGTCGTATGTTATCTATTTCACCGTAGGTGTAATGAATTGCTTGGGTTTTAGACATCAAATTGTGCGTGGCTGTCGGTTTTGAGCATAGCGACTCAAGGTGTTTCATGCGTAACAGTGTTGGGATAGGATCGCGCGTTGTGGTGAGGCTACACGGGGGTATGACCCTTCGGGGTAGATTCAGGTATTTTATTTCTATGATGTGAGACGGGGTCTCAGCCTTGTGTTGTAATGGTACTGATGAGTTTGAGGTACAACTCTTTCGTTTGAATGATTTATCATGATTTGAGTATGTTCAGACCGTTCCTCATTGGTGCGTGTATTATGCAAGTTGTGGCTTAGGCCTGTGTTGAGGTATCATAACACCAGAGTGGTGTATTGGACTCGAGGTGATTGTTGGGGTCATTAATGAATACGAACAGATTTGATTTCAGCTCGTTGGAAGGATAATATCGAGGTTCGGTTCAGAAATCTGCTATGGTATTAGTCAAAAGGGAAGTGGCTGCACGAATGGCTGATTTGAGAAATAGTTACGGTTTGCCGCGTGTTTCATTTATCGTTGGAAGTATATGAAAGTGTTGGGATGAGAATTTAGCTAAATAAGAGGTTTTCTATCGGTATTTGGTTGTTGTGAGTTACTACTATGAATAGAAGTTATCGTTTTGAGTACTTGGATTATGTGGCATATATATAATTTCACCTGAGGTTGCAGGCATGGGTTATTACAGCTGGTTCGAGACTATTCAAGTATAGGTGTGAGGTTTTGATCGTATTGATGGTTTCAAAAGTGAAAAGGTAGTTCTTTGACTTATGGGCTAGGCTGGATTGGGTGATTTCAACTATGTTGTGTTGTCGGACCTATATGAGATAGGGTGACGCGGGATCACCCCGGGTATATGCTTGGTAAGGTTATTCAGCTATTGGTTGGCTTCTCGAACAACTCTGGGTACGCTCGAGGACGAGCGTTTGTTTAAGTTGGGGAGGATGTGATGACCCGAACCATCGTCTCATGAGTTAACGCTCCGTTTCCCCCATTTTATGCCTCTTCATATTTCATTATCGGTATGTGGTGTGTGAGAGTTGATTTGGATTGGCTTTGATAAGAAATGAGACACTTAGTCTCTTTAAGGAAGGCTTAAGTTGGAAAAGTCAACCGGACATTGACTTATGAGTTATAGGGCTTGGATGAGATTTCTGGTGATTCGGTTAGCTTCGGGGGATGATTTGTGACTTAGGAGTGTGATCGGAATTGATTTTGGAGGTCCGGTGTAGAATTAGGCTTGAATTGGCGAAGTTAGTATTTTGGCGAAATTCCGGTGGTAGGTGAGATTTTGATCCGAGGGTCGGAATCGAATTCCAAGAGTTGCAGTAGCTTCGTTAGGTGATTTGGGATGTGTGTGCAAAATTTTAGATGATTCGGAGGAGATTTGGTCGGATTTTTGATCGAATGCGAGTTTCGAAAGAATTTGATGAACTTAGGCTTGAAATTGATGAGAATTGAGGATTTTTGTGTTGTTGGATGTGTTTTTAGGATTGGAACAAGTTTGAATAGGGTATTGGACCATGTCTGTGCTTTTGATTGAGGTCCGGGGGGCCTCGGGATGAGTTCGGATGGTTAAACGGGGAGTTTTGGAGTTGCATATTGCTGAAGAGTTGCTGCAACTAGTATTTTCGCTCCTGCGGGTCTTGGACCGCAGAAGCGGAGGCGCTTAAGCGGATAATTTTACCGCAGAAGTGGTCCATGGTTTGGTAAGGTAGTTCCGCAGAAGCAGAACATTCTTCTCATCAGCGGGTCCGCAGAAGCGGACGGGTAATCGCATAAGCGATTTTGATCTTAAGAGGAAGTTACGCAGAAGCGGAAATTTAGCCGCAGAAGCGGTTTTGGACTTTTAATGAATATCCGCCGAAGCGGAGATTTGGCCGCAGAAGCGGTCCCGCATAAGCAGAAGCGGGACTGCAGAAGCGAAAATCGGCCTAGGCAGAATGGTTTTTTATTGAATATTTCATCCGCGAGCTTGGGATATTTTCCACCATTGTTGGGCAACCTTGAGAGCTTCTGGCGAGAATTAAAGAGAGTTTTGACTTGGAATCAATTGGAGGTAAGTCCCTTGGCCTAAATACATGAGATTATGATAAATCTAACATGGAAATTGGTTGAAATTCATCAAAAAGGGGTAAAGCTAGGGCTTGAAAATTGGTAATTTAAAAATGGAATTTGAAGGGTCAAATGGACTCCGATTTTGGTAAATTTGATATGTGTGGACTCGTGGCGAGACGAGGAATCCATTGATGTAAATTTTCTGATTTTTCGATAAGTGGGCCCGGGGCTCGGGTTTTGCTAGTTTCGAGATTTTTGCTATTTTTCGATTGGGTATTATTCCCTTAACATATTGTGATGCATTCGCTCTGATTTTGGTTAGATTCGACGCTTGTGGAGGCCGATTTGAGGGGCAAAGACGTTGCGAGCTAAATATTTCACCGGTTAGAAGTGGGTAATGATTGTACATGATAGTCTGAGGGTTTGAAGCCCCGGATTTGCACATCATGGTGCTGTATTGAGGTGACTTGCACACCGGATAGCGAGCGTGGGGTAGAGCACCGTTGGGGATTGTGACTTGGTCCGTCCCGATTGATGAAATTACTATGTATTTGACTGAAACTACTTGTTATTGTCGTACTTTGGGCTGATTACCATGTTTGGGCTTCGTGCCAACTATGTGAATCCTTCAGGGATTGATATCACTATTTTCGCATTTCTTTGCATATTATTTGATCTCGATCCAGAGTTTTAATACTGTGTTGCAAACTCAGCCATTTTTCTCAGATTTGAAAACATAAATGATATTTTATTGATGTTTTGAGCTGAGGACTATTATTTTAATATTGCCCAAGTGGCTTATGTGCATTTCTGAACTAAGCATGGATTGGGATGCGCGCCGCAGCAGTATTGTAATGATATTGAGGCCGAGATCCTGGTTGATGCCACGAGATGGATTGATTATTTGCGCTTGGGCTGTAGGAGCCCCTTCGGAGTCTGTACACACCCCCAGTGAGCGCCGTCGACGTTAAATGGATCGGGCTGCACGCCGCAGCGGGTACTAGAGCATACCTTCATATGCATTGCATTGCACTCATGCATTTGTTCCTATTGCATCACTTGTTAAGATATTTCAACATTCTCATTTCATTGGCTTCCATGCTACTTCTTGCACTAATTACCTGATATCCTGGTATTGCCTGTTAACAGAGTGTTGTGCCCGAGGAGCTGACTTTTGTGTTGGCTTGCACTACTTGTTTTGCATTCATTTGCTTAACTTTTGGAAAAAGATATTTTTCAAAAGAGGTTTTAATCTGAGCCAGATATTTCTAAAGATTTCACGGATTCACTGTTTTCTCAAAGGGTTACACTGTCCTATATAGCATGATGGCTTGCTTTATGTGATTTCTTGCTGCTCAGTTATTATTTACTTTTATTACTCACTGATTTGGAGTACTCACTTTACTCCCTGCATCTTGCGTGCAGATGTAGGTAATTGTGGACACGATAGCGGGTTCTGGTTGATCAGAGGCAGAGCTATATGATTAGCGACGTGACTGTCTGCGTTCGCATCACCATTGTTCTCTCTTTTGGTTCATTATTTCGGCCTTGTATATTTTGGGTCTTGTAGTTGTATTTATACTCTGATAGATGCTCATGACTTGTGACACCCCGGTCGGGCAGTGTTAGGTTGTAAATTTTGTTAATTAATATCATTAAGTCATATTTTGCTATTCATTTATGTTTAACTACTTTGAAAGAGACGAATTGGGTTAGTTGGATGGCCTTGTCCTCACGAGAGGTGCCATCACGACCGGGTTTGGGAATTGGGTCGTGACACTATCACAGTATTAGGCCTGCCGAAACAATACAAACAACATAAAGGTATTTTGTAAATTTATTTTTCTAATTAGATATAGTCTTTAATCTTTCATTTTTAATATATACCAAATATGCGGAAAAGACAAATGCGTAAGTACATCAACCCAACCCGATCCTGGTGTCACTGGTCATGAGCCACTAAAGACAATTCAACTCTGAAGTATAAAATACTAAGGATAGGAAGGAGGAAGGCAAGACTACAAACGTCGTGCAGTTGCCTTGCAATCTCCGGATAGTACTCTGAAAGCATGGATCAACTCTCACTCAGAGGCTCTGGCACCTGGATTTGCACACAAGGTGCAGGGAGTAACGCGAGTACGCTAACTCAGTAAGTAACCAAATTAAATAAAAGCTGAGTGCAATAACAAGCATTTAAAATCATATACATACTTTATAAAAAACCCCAACAGAAAATCAAAGTCAAAATCTGTAATTCAATAAATATATCGTAAAAACTCTCGTTTCAATGAAAATCCTTTAAAGCATTTATTCAACATTTTTCAATAGAGGCTCAGTATAAAAGAAGAGTGAAAACAGAAAATCTCATAAACAAGCCCCTCGGGCAAAGTATCACTCATAAGTATAGCCCCTCAGGCAAGCCTCTCAGTCACTCGTGACTTACCTCTCGTCAATCAGTACTCACACTCAGCACTCGCTCAATAGATATCTCATAATAATAATTGTTGCGGCATGAAGTTCGATCCTTAATATATAGTCGACTACGCTCACTGGGGTGTACAGACTCCGGAGGGGCTCCTACAGCCCAAGCGTTATATAATTGCGACGTGCATCCCTATCACGACCCAAAAATTGACCCGGTCGTGATGGCGTCTATCGTGGAACTAGGCCAACCACTTATTTCCAATTGCTCTATTTCCAATTGAGAAGCTTAAGAAAACATCATGTTTTAACAGAAATCCAATGATATAAAAATAGAAGCTCCAAAATTAGCAGAAAGAAAATACAAGCCTGACTTCGAATGTCACTAGTCATGAGGAAAAACTACTACTACTGTTTGAAATAACAAGACTAGTACAGTCTGAAAATATCCAACATATAAACTAGAGGAAGATAGGGAAAGAGAAGGCGGAAATGCGATCGTCAAGCAGCTACCTCGCAATCTCCAAGTGAAAGCCCGCACAATATAATCAGCAGCTGCTACCGTGACCCGAGACACCTCGATCTGCACACAAGGTGCAGGGGGTAACATTAGTATACCAACTCAGTAAGTTACAAGTCCAACCTATGGACTGACAGGTAGTGATGGACCAAACCTCAACAGGTAATAACATATAATGGAATAGGAAAATTAGGCATGCTTACAGTTCAAGTAAAGTTCAACGGTATTTAAATGTAACTGAACAGTACGAAGTTCAATACTCAAAGATTTTGCATATACCAATGCACAACTAGCGTGATCAATGCTCCATGAACCTCCACTCACAAGGCTCAACCCCTCGGTACTGTATATGGACATCCGACCCAGGGAAGATCCATCTCGGAATATACATCACAGACCACAGTCATCCAATACCGAGGACACAGGTCAATCCAGCCTCACGGAGAAGATCTATCTTCCGGTATAATAATTCGGACAAGATCCATGTCCAGGGTAGATCCACTCCTCAATATCATCATATGCGCTCACTGGGAGTGTAAAGACTCTGGAGGCGATTCTCTCATTAGCCCAAGCACTGTAACAAAGCCAACGAAGACTTGTTCAATATCTCGTTGCGGTGTGTAACCTAATCTCATACTGTCACTCAATATCAGGCTCTCGTCCTCCCTTAGTCATAATTCACCAGTCTCACACACGGACTCCAAATATCATGATACTAGCCCAGTCAACAATAAAATGTGGCAAACAATAATAATCGAGATTGAGACATGATATAATATGCATGAAAAGGACTAAGTACAGAATATCAGTAAAATAAATGATATGACAGCAAGAAATGACCTCTTGGGTCTCAATATATCGGCGTGAAGCCTTAACATGATAATCAGCATAATTTACTGCTCAACAACTAGATCCCATAATTACAATACATATATCGGTAAGAAAGAACCACTAAGCGGTGTTCTAGAATAATCCAGTTCGTGTTTCCCACGGTGCACGCTCATACGCCCGTCACTTGGTATAGCGTTACCTTCGTAATAATCATAAAACACATAGTTCGGGGTTTCGAACCCGCAAAACCAAGATTGGAAGCGTTACTTACCTCAAGCCAAGCCAAACTCTAGACCGCGATTCCCTTTCCTCTCGATTTGGCCTCCAAATGCCTCGAATCTAACCAAAATCAGTTCATAACCATCAATATATTCTAAAGGAGTGAAACCCATACGAAATTAATCAAATTACAACACAAATCCCAAAATTCTCCCCTGAATTTGCTCTCCAAAGCTTCTTCCCATTTGGAATGTTATGAAAAATAACCCAAATCCACGAAGGGTAAGATATATATGTCCTGACATAGCAAAACTGCATCTGCGGTCTAACTATCGAACATGCGGTCCCAGGAGCGCATCTGCAGATTTCACTTATCTGCCCAGCCATTGCACCTGCGATCAAATTCTCGCACCTGCGCCATCGCAAGTGCACCAAAGTTCCACATATGCGGCTCCAGCCTTTCCCTCTCTTGGCCACATCTGTGACTTCATTTCCACTTCTACAGTCCCGCACCTGCTGTCCCCAAACCGCAGATGCAGTTATGACGGGAACTTAGCTCTTCAGCTGCCAATTCACAATCAAAACCTCCCATCAACCATCCGAAATCACCTCGAGGCCCCGGGACCTCAACAAAAAGCACGATCATGTCACATAACACCTTCTAAACTCGTGTCAATCTTCAAAACACCTAAAACAACATCGAAGCATCAAATTAACCACGAATTAAAGCCCAAGAACTCTAAAAACTTCCGAATTCCACTTATGATAAAAAAGTCTATCAAACCTCGTCCGAATGACCTAAAATTTTGCACACACATCTCATATGACACAACGGACCTACAGTAACTCTCAGAATTCCATTCCGACCGATATATAAAAATCTCCCCTATCAACCAAAAAATGCCAAAAATCCATTTTCGCCAATTCAAGCCTAAATCTACTCCGGACATTCAAAACACATTCTGATCACGCTCCTAAGTCCAAAATTACCTCCCGAAGCTATCCGAGTCATAAAGACCAAATTCCGGGATCATTTGTTCACAAGTCAACTTCAGATTGACTTTTTCAACTAAAGACCAACTTAAGAGACTAAGTGTCTCAAACCTTCCCAAAACCTTTCCGGATTCGAACCGACTAACCCGATGCCATATAACATAAATGAACAAAACATAAAGAAGCATAAAAGGGGAAAATAAAGCGGTAACTCACGAAACTACTGGTCGGGTCGTTACAAGCCCGATCAATATATCGTTGCGGCATGCAGCCCTATCCATATATATATATAATCCTCACCATCAGGTCATCGACCTCACTCTTAGTCATTAATCTCACAGCCACTCGGGCATTTCAGTAAAAATCAGGGAACTCAGCCCAAACAGTATTAATGTATTTGAAAGTAGAGTAATAAAACTGAATCAATAATAAACAGGTAAAATTCATAACAGAGAATATACTTTCAAATCAAAACAGTGTGAGGAAAGTAGTAAAATACCCCTAAGGGTCCAAACGGTTCGGCACAAGGTCCTAAACATGGCATTCATCCCAAGTTAACAGATTCATTTTCTAATACACATGGATAACATATAACAACAACAACAATAACCCAGTATAATCCCACTAGTGGGGTCTGGGAGGGTAATATGTAAGCAGACCTTACCCCTACCCGGGGGGGCAGAGAGGTTGTGTCCAGGAGACCCTCGACTCAAGAAGTTTATCAAAATATACAACAGTAGCCATGGGACGGACCAAGTCACAATCACTACAGGTGCATGTCCACACGCCCATCATCTAGCATGTGCGTCACCTTATTTACCAAAACAGTATGAAATTATGGGGTTTCATACCCTCAGGTCTAGATTTACAATCGTTACTTACCTTGAACAGGATAAAAATCTACTCCGCAATGCCCTTGCCTCTCGACTCGGCCTCAACTTGCCACGAATCTATCCAAAATCAGAGTCATATCATTAATATAGGCTAAAGTAACAAAGCCCAAGCGAAAATAATCAATTTACATAAAAAATCTCGAAATCGGTCATACCTGACCCCCGGTCCCACGTCTCGAAATCCGATAAAAATCACATCAATAGAATCATTATACTCCCAAGAGTCCATACATACCAAGAACATCAAAATCGGACCCCAGATGGCCCCTCAAATCCCCAATGGAAACTCTCCAATACCAAGCCTTAATTCTCAAATTTCAACCCTTAATTTCCAATGATTTCAAGCCTAATAAGTAAGATAATGCCATAGAATCGAGTATTGGGTTCAAAAATCTTACCTCCAAGCATGGTCCCTTGGATCTCTCTTCCAATCCCCTCAAAAAGCTCTCAACCCGTCTAAAAAAGATAGAACACGGTTGAAAATGGCGAAGGAAGGCTTATATAGTTTCTGCCTAGGCATTTTTGCACCTGCGGCCTAAATCTCTCTTCTGCGGACCGCACCTGCGGTCATCCCAACTACATCTGCAATTTTCATTAACTCCACAGGCGCCGCACCTGCAGGCTCACAGAAGCGGTCCAAATCTTCGCTCCTGCTGTCCTTGCCGCTTCTGCAGCGCTCATCACGCTCTTGTAGCCATCGCACCTGCGGTCCCAATCCGCAGGTGCAGAAACAATAGAAGCAGAAAATCTGCAGTTTCACTAAATTTCCAAACTCTCCGTTAACTATCCGAATACATCCTGAGGCCCTCCGGACCTCAAATAAACATACGAACAAGTCATATACCACTATTCAAACTTATACCAACCCCCGAAATACTCAAAACAACGCCGAAACACTAAATCACCCTCGGATTCAAGCCTAAGGATTCCAAAACTTTCGAATTCCGCAAACGATCAAATAGTCTATCAAACCTCATCCGAATGATCTGAAATTTTGCACACACGTCATGAAGGACACAACGGACCTACTCCAAATTTCGGAATTCTATTCCGACACCGATATCAAAATTTTCACTACCAACCAGAAAACGCCAAAACTCCAATTTCGCCAATTCAAGCCTAAATCTGCCACGGACCTCCAAAATACATTCTGATCACGCTCCTAAGTCCTAAATCATAAAAAGAAGTTATCTGAACTATAAAAACTAAATTCCGAGATTGTTTACTCCCAAGTCAACTTCTGGTTGATTTTTCCAACTAAAGCTTCAAAAAAAAGACTAAGTGTCTCATTCCTCTACACAACCACTCCAAACCCGAACCAAACAACCCGATACCACATAATACAACTGAACAACACATAAAGAATCAGAAATGGGGAAAACAGAGCGGTAATCAAGAAACGACCGGCCGAGTCGTTACAAATTCCTATCCACATTCTTCAATGCAAATAATTATTTATGTAATTTTTTCTTTCTAGTATTCACATTTAGCCAAATGGTAGCCTAATATTAAGTCACTTTACATTGCTCAAGACAATTGACAATAATAGGATAAGATAAACGAATAATGTAATAAAATTAGTTAGTTTAGAATTACTGTGGTTAATTTTGCTAACATGACTGTGAAATCGGCATTTCTAATTACATTATATGTGAAAGTTTTTTAATCATATTTGTTGCTAAGTTATGTGGAAGTTGGATGTAGTTTTGTAACTATCAGTAAGAAACTCTGCAAAATTATTCATGCGGTAAAATGCATAAAAAATTAATTTAGCATTTAAATTTCAAAAGATAAGTAATTAATCTTATCCCTATAAAATACATAACCTCAAAACCCACGTTTAAAAAAAAAAAAAAAAACCTATTGCCCTTAACTCTATCACCAACATCGTCTTAATTAAAAACTTATTATTCTCTGAATTTCTATTTGATCCAAACTATACTAGCAGATTCCAGCATTCTCACAAATGGTGATAATGTGCGAACAATATATAAATAAAATTGTGCACAATAATAAGGTTTCTTGCTCGAGCAAAATATTCTCCAAGGAATATATATCCATCAAAATATGCTAATTTTCAACAAATTAATTATATTAATACTTATCTATTTTCATATCTACACCAACTTTTGTCAGTTGACGGGTTTTTATCATAACATTATCTATTAGTTTATGAAAAAATAAAAAAATAATAAATATTTTTAAATATTTTAAGTGCAAATTTATCCTGATTCTTTTAATTTCTTCAAGTACTTATATAATAAATTTGTAATTCAAGAAAATATAGTGGAATTTGGATAGACTTGAATGTATGAATATTCAGTGTATTTACATTATAATAAAGTAATATCATTTATATGCTTCTTTGTGTATATCATATTTTTCAAGTAATATTATTTATAAAAAAATTATATTTAATATTCTCCGCACAGTGTACGAATATGAATACTAATTTGTAATAGTATTAACCTATTTTAACTAGAAATAAAAAAATATATTCCTATATTAATTTAACTTTAAATTCTAACTAGACGAGAATTAAATAAACTTATAAATATCAAATCCTAGAAAATTTGATTTTTTATTCTAACTTTGAATTAATTTTTAATATTCTCCCGTAATTCAAAGTTATACACGTTTGACTTTTTTTCTATTATTGTTGTGTTGGGGCACTTGCTTCCGACTTCTACTTTTGTTGAAGAATTTACCTCTAATTTTCATTGATGCACTTTGTCACCAACAACAATTTTTCTTTTTTAACGAACAATTATCATCGATAGAAAACCTTTTGAACAACTGTTCGTCGGAACGCAATTTTATTTTAGAGAACAAGAATGTGAGTTTTTATTTGCAATAAGTTATTTAAGCAATCATTTGTATCATGTTCTTTCAATAATGAGTTTTCATTTCAGCTTTACTTTATATATATGATTTTTCCTTTCACAATTTAAGTCTCCGTTCACATCTTTAGCTTAAAATAATTTCATATGCTTATTATACATACATACACACACACATATATATATATATAACAACGATAGTCTCATTTTAATGGTTTATTTATGAAACGTTTAGCTACATATTTACAAATTTAAAACTAAGCTTAAAAAGTGTATGGGTCGGAATTCGACTCCACGATAATTAACGAAGTTAATCCTGTCTTAAGTTAATTCACGATAAATAAGTGATACGACCACTCAGAATTTTCGTTTCCTTCATTTGGTTCAATGGATTATTACGGTTTGCTATGATTGTCCCGCGATCTATTTATATTGCTTTATACTCATAAAGTATATGATAACTTTTGAGCAAATAATTTGGCGCCGTCTGTGGGGATTTTCTAGCAAAATCGCGTAGTTCAAAGATCTCAAATCATGATCCAAGTCCTCTCTCTCTGATCTCGGATAGTGCAAACAAGAAGAAGAACCCTCCTAAGGGAGGATCTCTGTAAGGCATCTCCCGCATCCCTGATATGGGCTCCGGCCGGGAATCGGCACGGAGATATCTCAAGCCGAGAGTCGACTCAAGACAGCCTACATAACCTGATCGGGAAGACAACGTAAAAGCTGCTCAATGTCTCGAATCAAAATCGAGCCTCAACACTCAATACCCACAACGTGGGACGCAAGCTATGTGTCTTCGCCAACAAGTTCAACTATGGTTGAACCAAGACTCAGGCTATGCGCATTCGCCATCAAAATTGACAGAGTTCAACAACAGTTGAACTGGGACTCAGGCTACGCGCCTTCGCCATTAAATCAAGGCTACGCGCCTTCGCCAGTAAGTTCAACTACGGTTGAGCCAAGACTCAGGCTTTGTGCCTTCGTCAATAAGTTCAACTATGGTTGAACCAAGACTCAGGCTATGCGCCTTCGCCATCAAAATTGACAGAGTTCAACAACAGTTGAACTGGGACTCAGGCTACGTGCCTTCGCCATTAAATCAAGGCTATGCGCCTTCGCCATTAAATCAAGGCTATGCGCCTTCGCCAGTAAGTTCAACTACGGTTGAGCCAAGACTCAGGCTATGTGCCTCCGCCAACGAGTTCAACTATGGTTGAATCAAGACTCGGGCTATGCGCCTTCGCCATCAAAATTGACAAAGTTCAACAAGAGTTGAACTGGGACTCAGGCTATGCGCCTTCGCCATTAAATCCAGGATATGCGCCTTCGCCATTAAATCAAGGCTATGCGTTTGGACAGTAAGTTCAACTACGGTTGAACCAAGACTCAGGCTATGCGCCTTCGCCATCAAAATTGACAAAGTTCAACAACAGTTAAACTGGGACTCAGGCTATGCACCTTCGCCATTAAATCCAGGCTATGCGCCTTCACCATTAAATCAAGGTTATGCGCCATCGCCAGTAAGTTCAACTACGGTTGAACCAAGACTCAGGCTATGCGCCTTTGCCATCAAAATTGACAAAGTTCAACAACAGTTGAACTGGTACTCAGGCTATGCACCTTCGCCATTAAATCTAGGCTATGCGCCTTCGCCAGTAAGTTCAACTACGATTGAACCAAGTTTCAGGCTATGTGACTTTGCCAACAAGTTCAACTATGGTTGAACCAAGACTCAGGCTATGCGCCTTCGCCATCAAAATTGACAGAGTTCAACAACAGTTGAACCAGGACTCGGACCAAGCTCTTTCACCATTGAACTCAGCAAAACCCAACCTCCAACGAATCAAGGCGCGGGTCAGGCACCCTCGCCATTCAAGTAAGTACGCCCAACTCGAACTAAGATTAGGGACACGTAAAGTTCGGCCCCGGTCAAACTACAAGGCCACGTTTTTATCATCACGGCCAGTAGTTCGACCGCGCCCGAACTGGGACTAAAGCTAAGCGCCGCTATCGCCAAGCAATGGCTCCGACTCGCTCACCCCGAGTCGAAGAAGAAAAGTCATCAACAATAAAAAACTAACATGCCTACCAGAGTTAAACTCAAAGGCAAATCACCCCTTCGAATACATACAAAGAAAAATTTAAAGGGGAAAAAGGGGAGGTACAAAACAAATACAAGGCAAATAACGAAAATGAGATTTCAATCTATCTACAAAGTTAATTACGGGTCATCCCCGGTTACAGCCGGCCAAGGCCGGTCAATACAAGGAAAAAGAAGAAGAAAAACAAGAAACACCTAAATGACAAACGGCGAACAAGACAAGAAAAATGCACAACACCTTTTTACTCGGTGCCATCCGCGCCACCATCTGCGCCATCATCAGCCTCTGGCATAGCCGTGTCAAAACCACAGTCGGTACGGGCCTCACGAGCCTTTTGACGCTCTCCCTCGAAAGCAGCTTCGGCCATAATGCCGGCCTCCCACAAATTCTTATATACATTACGTTGGGCCTCATCAAAGACCCAAAGTTTGCAAGCCTGGCTGAAAGAAGCGTCCTGGTCCCGTACGCGCTGATTCTCTCCTTCTAAGGCCGTAACTCGGTCCGCCATAACCTGGGCGTCATGCTCAAAGACACCGATCCTCTCCTCGAGACTCGCTTATCTAAAGGCCGCAGCAGCCCTCTCCAACGCCAGCTGGGACTCGTGCGCGCGGATAACTTCATTCAATGCCCCAGCCCTCGACAAGGCATCCCTCACCTGAAGCTTCAAAGCTTCAACTTCACCTTCCAATGCAGTCACTTTCTCGCTCCATACCGCTGCGGCTTCCGCCGCCTTAACCTGGCCCTGGCGCTCACACTCAACTGCAGCCCTCTTCCCCGCTCGAGCTCCTCGTCCTTCCGACGGAGCTGCTCCTCGAGAGCACTTATTCTACCAAGTGCTTTGCTGCATCTGAAGCTCCTGCCTCGCCAGTTCCTCGACCAAGGCCCGGCTACGGGGATCATTCCTCAAACGCACGCGCATCTCTTAGCACTGATCTCGGTAGCGGCAATATTTCTCCAATGCCCGTAAAAATATTCTCGAGCGGACGTTGGCTCGACGGATGCTCTCCACCTCCAACAAATAAGACTGCAAAGCAAAGGCAATGGTTAGGATAAAAAAACAAACTAAAGCAAAGAAGAAGCGAACCGGCGTCATATTACATACCTGAAGCCCATTACGGACACCTCATTCATCAGCCCGATATCCGTGACGTCCCTCAACGATGCATTCTCGGCCTCCGAGCATATCAGCTCAAACTGCAGCACCAAACTCTCCCCTTGGAGCAATAAGTTCAACTCTGTGGGAACCTCGATGAAGCGAGACCTCCCCTCTGCGCGCACCACTGAATTGGTGAAGCCTCCCCGGAACATACGGACGTCATCGGGGTCCAAATCTGATTCGGACTCATATTCATCTCCTACAACATCCCTTCCTCCTTCCACCACTGGCGAAGTAGAATCACCCTCCGCAACCACCGAAGGAGCGCTTGACTCGCCAACCTTAGCAGCCGCTGAGGAGCTACCTCCCGTCTTAGCGACTAGAACCACCAACTGAGTCACCGAAGCGATGGTATCGTCATGGCCTAAGCCAACCGGGGCAACCCCCATTGTTTGTTCACCCTTAAGGGCGGGCACCGCAACCGCACTCTCTTCAGCATCCGCCGGAGGGGAGTCCAAATTAATTACCACAAGGGGAGCCGGCGTGAACAAGACCCTGCGCCTTATCAACGGCCTCTCCTCCTCCCCGTCTAATAGCGATTCCGCTCTAGGGCGCACAACCCCCGACGGCCCCTCGTCCCGGAGTGCAGCCTCTGGTGGAGAAGGTGCCGCTGAAGATTCAACTGACGCCGCCCTAGGTACGTGGCATGGCACCAGTGTTGCAGTAAGCCGAGAAATTGCACCCGGCCGGTGGAAGGCCAACTGAGGGGCCCTGGCACGGTGTGCCCTCCCTAGTCACAGAAAAGCAAAGTTGATAAATAAAAATTGAATCAAAGCGGGACAGAAGAAGAAATCAACTTTTCACCTGTAACAGGCCTATGACCATGCGTCTCCCAGAAAGATGCCCATGTGCGTACCCCCTATGTATGGGGGAGCACAGCCTCAACCCACCCGCGTATCCCAACTAACGGAGTCGGCGATGGCTTTTCGGCTACAAAATTGACACGAGTTAACACTCACAAGCACAAGACGTAAGGAAGGGTATAAAAGAGAATTCGATGATTAAAGAACTTACGTGCATGATTTCAAGCCTCTGGGAATCCAGTGGGGCACGCCACTAAATGTTCAGTCCTAATGTAAAAGAAGTGCTCAAAAGGGCGAGGGTCGACCTCGTCATCCAATTTTGCAGCCAGGCCCCTCGACCCACGAGGGCACGCTTGAATCATGGTACCACGAACTCTCTGGGGAGCGTAGAGACTGAGCACATGTTGCAGTGTAACCTCCCTACCGGCCAGTCCTGCATACTTGATAAACATTGCTAACAATTTATAAAGAGAAGGAGCAAGCTGACCCAGGCATATCCTGTAATAATGACAGGAATCAAACACCAGCGTTGGGAGCAGGAGCTTAAACCCCAACTTGAAGGGATAGGCATAGAATACGCAGTATCCCATGTGGTCAGTGTGAACCCTCTCCTCGTTTCTGGCAAGAACGACGTCAGCATAGCTGGGGATGAACCCATGTTCCTGTAGTTGGATCATCCCAATTTCCCCCATTAATGGGGCTTCATCTACCGGATCCTCCCCACCATCGACAGTGAAGTCAGTCATCAGGTCTCCGGGCCGAGATACTATCTCGTCGACTGATGGACTTTCATCGGCTCCGCCTGTTCTGCACCCCCATTGCTGAAGATGGCCCTTCAACTACCAGAGTTGACCGAAAAATCCGTCGGAAAAACATCTTGGGAAGAACTGCCTGCCATTGTTGATTTACCAACGAGAAAGGAATAAAGTTTGGTGGATAAGACGAAAGTTATAACGATCAAAGAAGAAAGATGTAGGTGAGTTAGCCGGAAGAAAAAGCTTCTTCAGAATCACTCTCAGATGAACAATGAAAATATGAGAAGTGAATGCCTCAGCCTATCTTTATAGGCAACCTAAATGGCTTTCTCAAAACCCAATAGCCATCATTAACTACATGACCAACCGCAGACCGGTTGGGTTCTACGGAAATGTGCGTCATTGTGACAGGTTCCAAAAAGCGGCTTTTTGGTCACCAACCGGCGTCTCGCCTTCGAACGGTTGTTACAACCTATGAATGCTGAGGAGATGTTCCGTGCGCCTTCAAAACTTTGGGTGTCACCAAATACGTACCAAGCGTACCCTTACTCCCCTCGACCGAACCATACATGGCCCGTTTGCCGTAGTCGATGGTTATTCTCCCCAAACAAATGTGAGGATTAGAGCGCCACGAAGCTCGATCTTACTCGAATTAAGTTAAAAGGTCAAGTGCCTTTGCTAAGAAGAAGCATTCAATTTTGATCGAACGACGACTTGATAACACGATAACAAAACACTAACGCTCTACAAGGCTAAGGGTCGTCACCAAAGGGAATTCGGCCTCGACCGAAACGACAGTCGACCTCCCTATCCGAGTTTCTCAAACCACAGTCGATGAAGTCCACTCATCGAGCTCGGCCAAGGTACGATCTGAATAAGTGGAGGGACTAACTGTATGGGTCGGAATCCTACTCCACGATAATTAATGAAGTTAATCCCGTCTTAAGTTAATTCACGATAAATAAGTGGTACGACCACTCAGAATTAACGATACTTAACCCTTATCTGATTCGATCTACAAGGCCACGGCCCACCCGCCATCATGAAGGCGCAACCCCAATGTGGTCATGGCCACGTATTGCTAGCTCACGAAGCTCACAGCTATAAATACTAAGAGAGGAAACCCTAGAAAGGGGGCTTCTTCTTGTCCATTATTCACCAGAGAGAGAGAGGGGAGACAAAACGATGCCCACATGATTGGAAAGTGAAGTACCATTGTAAGGCTCTTAACCTCTTCATGGAGAGACCGACCAAACCAATATTATCAATAAAAGCTTTTAATGTTTCTCCTCCTAATTCTGAGTACTTATTTTTGTTTTCTTCATTTGGTTCAATGGATTATTACGGTTTGCTATGATTGTCCCGCGATTTATTTATATTGATTATACTCATAAAGTATATGATAACTTTTGAGCAAACAAAAAGGTCAGCATATACGACCTCCTTTTAGCCATCAGATTATACCTAATTAAGGACATTGCTATTTTGATTTCAATATTTCTTGCTCGTAAAAACAGCACCAATAAAAGGCAAAATTAACATATAAATTATACTTGAGTTCTTGAAACAGGAAATGTGCGCACACACTCACATATTTATCGCATTTTAATTTCTTTAATAGAATTTGAGTTTTTTTATATTCTGGAGATGGTATCTTTTTTTTTGGTTGGAAAGATATGCATATTATAAATAACTAAAGAGCTACATAAGTGTTTGATGGATGCATATAATGCATCTGATTAGTACTCCTAAAACTAGTAGAGTTTGCTACTACATCACACGTACTGATGAAACCAAAAGTACTAGTACTACTACTAATTAACTTAGAGGATGATTTACATAGTCTTCTACGCAGCAGTCCTGCCTGATCTTGATGGTAGGAATTTAAGACAAAATCTGGAGGTCTTGAAAAGAGTTTACAGGGAGACTCCACTTGTGTTGCTCCATGCTTAGCCAAATAGTCTGCCACACAGTTTTGTTATCGATAGATTTGTTGGATCATTGGATCATGCAGCAGCTTAAGCAAGAACCTACAATCAGTAATGAGAGGTGTAAATTTTACAGTAGGGGTAAAAAGTAAATCTATGATGTTACCTGCATATGTCTCAACAATCAAAGGTGAAATATTATGTTGGACAGCTAGTTTAAGTCCCATAAGAAGTGCTAGTAACTCAGTGTGTAGGATGGATTCACTTTGTGTGTGTCCTGCAAACCCTAAAACCCAGTTTCCAAGTGGGCATCTAAAACAACCACCAATACCACAATTTGCTGGGCTGAATGTTGTGGAACCATCGATATTTAACTTAAAAACTTGCCCTACAGGTGGGTGCCATTTAATGTAGAGTGGCAGTGTGTTGGGAGTGCCTTTCTTTGGGGTTGTAAGATAATAGAATTTCGCAACTTGATTATAGACTAGTTGATCATTTGGTTGGACACGAGTGTGCTCGAATAGGTTCTTATTTCGTATAGCCCAAAGCTGCCATAAGGCAAATAGTAATAGGGTGGATAAAGGGATATCACGATAGGATGTCACTGGTTGATGTGTGATGAAGTTGTACCAACAAGACATAGTAGTTGCATTTGCTGGGCTAATCATATGAGTGACATTGATTTTGAGTGACACCCATAGTAATTTCGCATGTGGACATTCAAAGAAGATATGATATATAGTCTCAGTACCAAGGCCACAGTGAGTACATAAAGAAGAGTTAAGTATTTGAATTTTTTGGAAATATACACATGTGGGAAGTCTTTCATGACATATTAGCCAAATAAAAAAGGAGATCTTTGGGGGTATTTGGAGATGCCAAATCCATCTATAGTTACCAGCCACCTGCCCTAAGGGAGAAGAAGGTGCTGATTGAGTTAAAGCAAGAGCATTGTATATTGAATTCACAGAGAAGACTCCATTAGTAGTAAGTGCCCAGACTAGTTTATTATAACCAGTGTTAAGCATTGGCATATATGTAGTAGTGATTTGAATTTCTAGTGAGGAGGGTATCACAAAAGGTAGGTTTTGAAGATGCCATTTATGGGGATAAAAATACGCAGACACTGGTTTATTGATCTCTCCCCCTGGTAGATGTCCATAAATATGATCACATAGAGTAGATTTATATTCTAACCATGGTTCTGTCTAGAATTTAACATGATGGCCATTAGTTAAATTCCATTGGTAGCCTAGAGTACAGAAGGACCAGCCTTAATAACATTAAACCAAATTCTTGAGCTACGAAGTTTATTTACCCTATTAATCTTAAGATGACTATGAAGAAGTACTCTTGACCAAAGCTTATTAGGGTTGTGGACTAACCTCCATGAAAGACTAGCATGTAATGCATTGTTTTTAATTCTTAGGTTTTGGATGCCCAAACCCCCTTGTGATAAAGGTTGGGTAATCATGGACCATTTCAGTAGATGTAATTTTTTTCTTTTGAGGAGTAGTTTCTCACAGAAAATTGCGATGGTATCTATTCAAGATTGAAAGAATATAAGAAGGTAGGGTGATATATTGCATTACATGGGTTGGAGGACTGTTAAGAGTTGAGCGGATAAGCGTTTGTCTTCCTGCCTTTGTCAGAAAATGAGGTTTTCATCCTGTTAACTTAGTCTTAAAAGTATCAATTAGGAACTGAAAATCTACCTTAGTGGGTCTTGAATGGAAAATAGAAAACCCTAAATATTTGCCAAAATGAGTACCCTCCCTGATACTGAAAGAATATTGTAAGTTAACTTTCAGTTGGGTAGGGCAATTTTTTGAGAAAAAAATCCTAGATTTATCAAAGTTAATTGTTTGGCCTGAGTGGGTAGTGAAAAGGTTAATAGTGTTAAGTATTGATTGGCATGAAGTAGGTGTGATCTTTGAAAGTAGAATAATATCGTCAGCGTAAAAGAAACGCAACAATTGAGGTCCTTTTTGACCAATCAAAATTGGGTGCCAAAGGTGATAGTCAACTTCAAAATTTATTTTCCTTGAGAGCATTTCCAACCATAATATAAAATATAGGGTGAGAGTGGGTCTCCTTGTCTAATTCCTCTGGTATGTGTACAATAGTCAGTTGCAGTACCATTTATTAAAATAGCTGTAGAGGTAGTGGTAATTCATGACATTATTAACTTGATAAATTTAGGAGGGAAATTTAAATGATGTAAAGTGTTGTAAATGAAAGATCATTCAAGCTTGTCAAAAGCTTTTTCTAGATCTATTTTTAGTAGCATATGAGATGTTTTGCCTTTTATTTTATGGAATCTAGTAATCAGTTCTTGTACGATGATAGCATTATCACCCGCACGTCTATTTTTCTGAAAACTAGATTGAGTCTGGTCAATGAGATGCTCCCGGATTGGTTTAATTCTATTGACAATTATTTTACTAATGATTTTATAAATAGTATTACATAGGTTGATATGCCTATATTAAGCTATAGTAGCAGCATGTTGTTTTTTAGGGATTAGGCAAATAAAGGTAGTATTTATAATAGGGTCTATTTGAGATTCCTGGAAAGCCTAATGGCAAAATTTTTTGACAGAATTCCCTACTATGTGCCAATATTTCTGATAAAACACAAGGTGTAATCCATCAGGTCCAGGTGCCTTAAAAGGTTGAAAAGAGTGTAAGGCAGTAGTAATTTCAAAATCCTCCGAAGGCCTATTTAACCTAGTATGTTCAAGGGGAGTAACAACATTTATGGGATACATGATAATAGGTGAATTTGACTATAATCACGCCTTAAATAATCACATTTTTATGTTGTTTTGATGGTATATATGATAACAAAATGCTCTTATTAGTGTTTTTCATGATTTATAGGTAACAGATGGCTAAGGAAGGCTAAGGAGCTATTTTGGAGTCAATACTGAAGCAAAGAGGCCAAAAATGCAAATTCCCATTGAAGTCACATTGTACCAGCCCTTAGTGCCGGAATCACTGTTCCACCGCGGTTCCACCGCGACCGCGGTAGAACCGCGGTGACAAGCTGCTGCAGAAGATATCAGAACCAGAGGCACTGTTCTGCCGCGGTTTCACCGCGACCGC
>MU680570.1:34837-57473 GCA_026770625.1 Nicotiana glauca | reverse complement strand
CCCCCCCCCCCAAAAAAATGGTCCAGAACCCATAAATTAAAAAATATTGAGCTTTAGGTGGAAAAAGGAAGGGGCTCTGTCCGAAAGCACATGAGGGAGTCAAGCAGCTATAAATGAACAATAGTGTCTATAGAGAAAAATCATATAGTATGTATGAATAGTAGCCCACAATAGAATATTTTAAGATTAAAAAAGTTTGATCAAAATTATATAAGAGCAAGCTTAGCTATTTTTAATTTTGGGAAAGAACATGGGTATCATGACCTGCTACAACTATGAATAAATCCTTAAATATATTTGTCTGTAAAGGAAGCTTCCTTTGGACTTTGGAGGTGGAATCATATGCAACTATTTTCTTTCTTTTTTTTTTCTGCTATGGCCGTAGTGGAATTTCAAGTTCCATATTTTTTTTTCCACATTGCTTCATTTACTTCTTCAATATGAGCAGCCTGTAAAAGAAAGAAAAAAATGTGCCTTCAATAAATTCTTTCAGCATATTGACAAATCAAAAGTGACTGTTTGCATTATATGCAAGTGTTATTTTGCCTAGTCATTTGGTGTTTGTATTCATGAGGGGCTTATGCTTTTACAGAAAAAAAGGTTTAGGCCTGGGCCTGGTGGGTGGTTAGGTTCAAGCAAGTCAACTTGATTCTCCATATATTTTGCATTTAATGGACATATGCTTTTTCCCAATGCACGTTTTGCCAAAATTTGATATTGAAAGAATTCAAGATCTAACTATCGTTACCATGTTTGCATAATCCAACTACAGTGTAGATTTTTAACATGTTTAGTTTCTCAATTAGGCATATGTTTATTGTGGTTATAAATTTGTACTATAAAAGGTATTAGTAGGAGCGGATTTGTCTTAAAAATTCACTTAATGTATACTCCCTCCATTCCCTTTTAGTTGTTCACATTGGACTTTTCACTCCTTTCAAGGAAAAAACAGATAAAATATGTATTTTATAATTTTATTCATAATAATGATAGTATTTCCAAAAGTCTTGGGAAATGATTTGAAGAATGAATAGTTAATGATAAGGGTGAAAAAGATTGTCTTTCTCTTGATTTAGTATAATGGACAAGCAAAAGTGAAATATATTATAAGTAAAAATGAATGAAGAGAGTACTACACAAATAATTTAGTCAAAATCCAATAAGCTGTCTTTTCAAAATTTTATAACTCATAAATTCAAATTTTTTAGCTCCTCTCTGTGTATTAGTGATCCTCACTCTCTTACAGAATCCTGGTAGTCACACCATTGTTAGTTTGACCAACTTTAAGAGGAGATTAAAAGATTGATCAACTTTATTGTTGAAACTCCCGTTAGGCTTAATCGCCACAATTTCCAACATTAAGTTAAGAGTGGGTTACTGGAACCAAAAAGGTTTTAAATCTTGTCACCTTGTGTATATAAATTAAAGGAGTCCTTTTCAGCTGAACTTCTATCTCATACGAGCGCAAGGAAAGAAATATTTTGAAGTTCGTTTAACAAACGGGGAATTTTTGACTGTTAAGTAATGGTGTTTACTTAATTAGTTTCATGTTAAATACAAATAAGAGATTGATCCTTTTTGGAATTGTCCAAATGTCATATTTCATATCCAGAATGTACCACATGCCTAGCTATTATAAACAAGTTGGGTCCAAATGATGACGATTGGCAGATTGCAGCGTGAATTTAAGAATGATCAATGTATGAAATTTAATTAATCAATACTGTTGAGATAATAGGAGCCTAACTGTAGTTAGTTAGCTTAGTTAATGATAGTTAGGGAGTTAGTGACAGCTGGACACAGCTAAGTTGAAAGAGTTGGTTAATGTACTGTATATAACTGAATGTAGTTAGTCTTGTACAGTAAGTTTTCATTTTCTAATAATCAGAGAAATGTTCTCTCCATGGTCACGTTGATCTTGCCTCTTCCTTTTCTCTCTTTTGTTGAAGATTGCTCTCCAGAAATCATCATGGTATCAGAGCTAGCGGATTGATCCGAGCTCCATTAACTCCTCTCTGGTGCTATCTTCAATTGTTCTTCTTTTACCCCAATTGCTTTCGAGTCGCCATTGTTGGTGCGATTCGTCTTTGAGCAGTTAGGGTTTCATAATTCAGAAATTTCTCTGAGTTTCTAACCTTATTTCAATGGCGATTGAAACTTCGAATGGTACTATTGATATCTCTGCACAACCTCCAGCTAGAGGCGGCATTGGTGCGATTCTAGTTGTAGATCAGCATCATCCACTCTTTCTCCAACCTCGCGATACTCCAGGTAGCTCGCTAATCTCAATTAAACTCACCGGACCTAAGAATTATGCCTTATGGAACAGTTCTATGCGAGTTAGTTTACTAGAAAAAAGCAAATTAGGATTTGTCGATGGTAGATATTCTAAGGACAAATTTGATCTGTCTTTGCATGAGCCGTGGGAGAAGTACAATGCTATAGTGCTTTCATAGATAATGAATTCTGTTAGCAATGAATTATTGAGTGGTATGGTATATGCTACGAGTGGTCAGAAGGTTTGGACTGGCCTTAGGGAAACTTTTGAAAAATTAAATAGATCTAGAATTTTGTATCTTCATAGACAAATAGCCACCTTAACTTAGGGCATCTCATCAGTTTCAGTCTATTTCTCAAAACTGAAGGAATTATGGGCAGAATTTGATGTCTTGATGCCTTGTCCTGGTTATAGTTGTGAAGAGTCCAAAAAGTATGTTGAGCACTTTGAGTCTCAAAGACTTTTGCAGTTTTTAATGGGATTGAATGAATCATATGCTCAGTCTAGTAATCAGATTATGATGATGTCACCAACTCCTTCAATTAATAAGGCATATGCTATGATATTTTTTTAGGAAAGCAGGAGATCATTCACTCCCCCTACACATGTGCCTGAGATAAATGAAGGGATAGTCTTGTTTAGCAACAATGGAGGTTACATAGCTACTAACTCATTCAGTCCCGGCAACACACGATGTACAATAACAAAGGAGGATCATCTAGTTCAGGACCTATCTATAGGCACAAGAAGAATAACCTCTACAATGAATATTGTCATTTCAAAGGGCACACCAGAGATACATGCTATAAGCTGGTAAGATATCCGGCAGACTTCAAAGCCATGAAGAAGACTCCTTCTGCCAACTATGCTAGAGACAACCAATCTAACAATGATGTCAACTCTACTTCTGTATGTGAGGTTACTGGTGCAAGTGCTAGCGGGGCTAGAAATGCAGCACCTTGTCAAGTTCAGAATCAGAACATTCAAGCAGGACTAGAAGGGATTCCACAATTCACTTAGGAGCAGTACACTCTAATTCTGCAGATGCTTTGCAAAGGAAATGAGAATGGTAACTTATCTATGACTACAGGTGTAGCAAATATATCTACCACTACTAGTGAAGATCTAATTAAGTGGATAGTAGATTCTGGAGCATCAAACCACATGGTTAGCAATAAATAAATTTTGACTAAAAATAGCTTATATGATAAATCTAAAGAGTACAAAGTCCATCTACTTACTGGGGAGTCAATTACATTTCAATCATATAGGTCTACCTATCTTTTTCCTGGTCAAAACATAACCAATGTGATGCATACACCTGGATTCAAATACAATCTCTTGTCTGTATCAAAGCTGGCAAAAGAACTAAAGTGTGCAGCCTTATTCTTTCCTGATGTATTTATTTTTCAGGATCTCTTCAGTGGCAAAGTGAAGGGGATTGGTAGAGAGGACATTGGTCTATATGTGTTCAACCATAATAGCAAGCTTCATGTGGATTCTGCTGTGACAACTGTTTCACGGTGTAATACTTCAAAAGATGCCTCAAAGTTTGTTGCTATAAATATAATAATTGGCAGTAGAACAAGTGTAGACGCCTTTGGCATAAACGATTAGGCCATGTGCCACTTAGTACTTTGAAAAGGATGAGGAGTTTCAATCTATAGAACTTGATAAATCTGAAGGTCATTGTACTGTTTGTCCATTAGCTAAACAATCAAGACTATAATTTCCTTTGAGTAATACTGTTTTTAGTACTTGCTTTCATACTATTCATGGAGATGTTTGGGGCCTTTATAGAGTTCCTGCATACAATGGTAAAAGGTATTTTCTAACCTTAGTAGATGATCACTTCAGGTACACTTGGATTTTCTTGCTACCTTCCAAAGGCAAAGTAATTATAGTGTTAAGAAATTTCTTACTCATGATTTAGAATGTCTATTCATGTTCTGTAAAAGTTCTCAGAACTGAAAATGACTGTGAGTTCTTTAATTCACAAATTACAACACTTCTTCAATCCTTTGGAATCACTCATCAGAGTTCTTGTGTTTACACTCCTCAGAAAAATGGAGTAGCAGAGTGGAGATACAAATATATTCTAGACACTACAAGAGCCTCGAGGTTCCAAGAATTAGTTTCTCTAAAGTTTGGGGAGAATGTTCTCTAACTACTGTTTATGTGAAAAATAGAGTACCTACACCTGCTCTTCAAGGCAGGTGTCCATATGAGTTATTACATGGTCACTTACCTTCATTAAGACATCTGACGGTATTTAGTTTCCTGGGATATGCCACATACCTCAAAAGAGAGGACAAATTCTTACCTAGAGTTGTTCCTGCCATATTCCTTGGTTATTCTATGACATGAAAGGGATATAAAATGTATGTTATTCACTCAAGGAGTTTTTAAGTTAGCAGAGAAGTAGTGTTTAAAGAAGATGTATTTCCATTTAAACAACTTCCTACTACTATCTCCTCTATATTTCCAGTCTTAGCCTTAACTACTATTCCTTCCACTGCTCCTTTTATTTCATATATATCAGAGACTGTTGAATCTGCTGAGTTAGCCTCAGACACTATCATGGCAGAAGCAATTGTTCAGCCTCTTGTTATGTTGGACACATCAGCATCTGTTGCACCATGTGAGATAGTTGATGCTTACAACCTTACAGCATATGACATTCCTATGTCCTCAAATGCACCGGAGTCAAGTAGGAAATCCACCAGAACCAACAGATCACATGTTTGGCTAAAAGACTATGTCACTCAGAAGCAAGGGAATGCTAACTACTGCTATCCCATGTCCAAGTATGTTTCCTATGCCAACATATCTCAGTCTTTTGGTACTGCTCTTAATTCTTATTCAGCTATTGTAGAGCCTAAGTCTAATTCTCAAGTTGTGAAGCATAAATAGTTGTTCTTGGCTATGCAATCAGAGATTGCAGCCTTAGAGGACAACTGCACTTGGAGTATTCTTATTCTTCCTCCTAGGAAGATGCCTATAGGCTGCAGATGGGTATTCAAGGTGAAGTACACTGCATCAGGAGTTGTGGAGAGGTATAAAGCCAGGCTAGTAGCTAAGGGCTATAGTCAACATGAGGGACTAGATTACGCAAAAACTTTCTCCCATGTGGATAAAATGATCATAGTGAGATATGTCATTGCTATTGCAGCAGCCAAGTATTGGCCTATCTGCCAAATGGATGTCCACAATATTTTTTTGCAAGGTGATCTTCTAGAGGAAGTTTACATGGATACTCCTCAGGGGTTTGCAAGACAAGGAGGGAGTCCTAAGGTTTGCAAACTTCATAAGTCATTGTATGGCTTGAAGCAAGCCACTAGACAATGAAACAAAAAACTAACTGATGCTTTACTGGATCTTAGAAGCCATTATGATTATTCTATTTTCATCAAAAGGGAGCAGGTTGTACTGGTAGTTATCTTGGTCTATGTAGATGATTTATTAGTGATAGGGAGTTGTTCTGATTTGATAATCAAAACCAGGAACAACCTCAAGCTCAAGTTCAAAATGAAGGATTTGAGTGAAATAAAATTCTTTCTTGGGATAGAATTTTCTAGATCTAGAAAAGGCAGAGTAATGAGTCAAAGGAAATATACTTTTGAACTTATCTCTAAAATGGGACTAGGAGGATCCAAACCAGCTGGTATTCCGTTGAAATCCAATGTGAAACTGACATCTGAAGGAAATGATTCTTTCCTCAAAGGAGACTTAGTATTTGAAATAACAAAAGATGACAACCTATTGGCATATCCATGTCAATATCAGAGGCTCATAGGAAGGTTGTTACATCTCATTATGACCAGAATTGATATTGCTTATTCTGTGCAAGTGCTCAGCCAATTTATGCACAAGCCAAAGCAGTCACACCTTGAGGATGCTCTCAGAGTTGTAAGATACATCAAGGCAGCTCTTGGTCTAGGTCTACTAATGCCTTTAGACAGCTCTGGCACACTTGTAGCCTATTGTGATTCAGATTGGGGAGGCTGTTTACAAATTAGGAGATCTGATACGCTTATCTAGTGAAGTTTGGGGTGGCTACCATATCCTGGAAGTCAAAAAAACATGATACAGTAGCCAGAAGCTCAGTAGAGGCAGAATTCAGAAGCATGGCTTCCATAGTTACTGAACAGTCCTGGTTAACAGGATTGTACAAGGAGCTGGGATTTGATGTCAACTGGCCTATTTCTCTATTGTGACAGTAAAGTTGTATTCAGATTGCAGCTGGTTAACAACATATTAACATTGATTGTCACTTTGTTAGAGAGAAGATTGTTCAAGGGATGATAAAAAACTTTCATATTTCTACCAAGGAGCAACTAGCAGACTTACTAACAAAGAGCCTTGGCAAACTGCAACATGACTATCTCTGTCCAAGCTGGGGTTGAAAGAAATTTTTCAACCATCAGCTTGACGGAGGGTGTTGAGATAATAGCAGCCCAACTGTAGTTATTTAGCTTAGTCAATGATAGTTGTAGTTAGTTAGCTTAGTTAATGATAGTTGGGGAGTTAGTGACAGCTGGACACAGCTAAGATAAAAAAGTTGGTTAATATACTATATATAATTGAAGGCAGTTAGTCTTGTACAGTAAGTTTTTATTTTCTGATAATCAGAGAAATGTACTCTCCATGGTCACGTTGATCTCGCCTCTTCCTTTTCTCTTTTTTTGCTGAAGATTGCTCTCCAGAAATCATCAAATGCTTTCTCTAATTCGATTTTAAAAAGAAAAAGATTGGTAAAGTCTAGTATCCGTTGGTTTATGACTTTTTAATTTCCAAATGGCACATGTATATTTGCAATAGCTTAAGAGCCTGTTTGGCTAAGTTTCTGAAAAACATAAAGAACGTTAATGTCTAAAAAGCACTTTTTAAAAACTTGTGATATTTGGCCAAAATAAAAAAGTACTTATGAGTAGAAGTAGAAATAATTTTTAGTTTTTGCGGAGAAACTATAAATTCTAATTTTTTTCAAGAAGCAGAAGCAGAAAAAAAATTATTTAAGACAAAAATATTCTTACATTAAATTTATATTTTTCAAGTTATCATTCATTAATTTGAACATTTGTATTTTTTTTTCTCTTTTTACCATACATTTTTACTCTTTTTTATTCTATCATATATACTTTTATTCTCTTTCTCCTATTTCTCTTTAAAATATCTCTCTACTATAAATAGATCTCTTATTTATAGTGATTTATAAGAGTAGGTTTTTAATATATATTGAGTGATATAATTTGATAAAATCATTATGTAAGCAATAAGTAATATTAGATACCCCAATATTATCACTTTGGAATAACTATATTTTATATTGATTGAAATCTTTAAATTATATTTTTATTATAATAAATATTTAAATTTATTTATCTTATTTAAATAATACTAATTGTAAATTGAACATTTACTGTACTTTTTTGGTAATTTGATCTCAAAAGTATTTTTTGAAATGATTGGCCAAATACCATTTGGTTGCAAAATGCACTACTTAATGAATTTGGCCAAACACAAAATATTATTTTGCGAAACTACTTTTTTCAAAACACTTTTGAACAAAAGTACTTTTAGGAAAAAATATTTTTTGACAGCTTGACCAAACGGGTTCTAAGACGGGATTAGAAAATATCAAAATAAAACCTTTATTTCTTTGATTCTTAAAGAGATTATAAGTCATCCAATCACACGAAAATTGGTATAGTTAAAACTTGTTGGAGAGTAGTTTTGACCATGAGAGGTGAGGAGATTTCCCATTTAACCTAAATCATTTTCACTGGAGAAACTCTAATCAACAATATTAGTGTTCAAATTAGATTCATGTTTTTCCAAGAGATACAGGCTCGAAATGCTAAACTTTAATTAATTTAATTTGTACGTACCATTCCATTTAAAACATTAAATTAGAGAAAATAAAATTTTATTTACGGTGTTATACGTCTATCTATATATATTTACATTATCTTCTTTGTGTCTCTTTGTCCTCAACCCGCTTCTTAAATATCTCCATTATATGAGTAAAATTTATTTTTCCAGTAATAATAATTGGATTACAAGATTACATCATTTTAGGTGAACATTTTCCAGTAAGATATAGATTTATTTATTTATTTCCTTTTTTCGTTTTTTTTTGGGTGGTGAAAACTCAATGCTTGCTCCTCTTGACTATTTAGAATCGTACTCTCTATACTTCACCATAAAGGAAGCTTCCTTGAAATTCAAGATCCTGTATAATAAGGTGTTGTTCATGGAGTCTCTTAAATGGGTAGAGACATAGCGCCATTCTTCCTTTCTAGGACATAATTGAATAAATTGCTATATATGCGCGTCAAAACTTTTTTTTTCAAGAATTTATTAAGTTGGGTGAAAAGTCAAATTAACAGTCAATCACAAGAGTAATATTTGAACATCTTGGTAGCGTATCATATTCACTTGTTTATTTATCACATTTTATTGCTCTTCTGATACTTCTGAACGAAAAGAAAGAAAGAAATGAAGTTACATTGTAATTTCATATTATAGGAAGTTCACTTAATTTGAATCTTGAGAAGCGAAATATAATACTAACTAAAAGGTGTAATACCTAATTCCTTGGTGCACTCCGCTTAAGATGGTGAAGGAACGCTCGTCTCTTTATGCTCATACCATGGGGCTCAGATTTTACTTCATCGTCTATTTAGATTCAAGGAACCTTAAAGAGTTGCAGGGCCAGGGAACACTTAATAGCCACTGCTGACATTAAAAACAAGAAATAAATAGGAGTGATATATTCACTGGATCGACCTGACAAAGTTTTTATGAAAAATTACGTACAATACTAATACATTCATGATTTTTGTACGTTCATTTAAGCTATTGGAACTAGGGAACATCTAAAATCAAACTCTAATTTTCATTTCTAGATAATACTCAAAAAATTGAGCACATAATACAAACAGTTGAAGCTCTTAGAAGCTTATAGAGGCTAGTATCACTAGTACTATTCACTACATATGCAGATTTAAGATTACTTGTAATTTACACTTTTTGCTCTTGCAAATACCAGAGTTTTTGCTCAGGCTAGTAAGTAACAACCTACAAACTCCAAAGTCTAATCAACAAGTAACAACCCAAAAAAAAAAAACAGATAAAAGAACCCAAAACGTAACTACTAAGTTGTTTTGAAGAAATATTTACTAGGGCTATCATTTAATCATTTAGTAAATATTTCTTCAAAACAAATCAGCAGAATCACCCAAGTTCATTTCCAATCCCATTCGCAATCCCATTAGGTCTTCTTCTTGTGCTGGTGCATTAATAACATCATCAAACAACCACTTCTCCAGCAACGTTAACGGAACTTCCGATTCCAAACTTGGCTTGCTTTCCTCTTGAAATAGAAATCCATTTTCAGCATTCAGATTCGGCAAATTCGGCTTGCTTTCAACTTGGAAAGTCCCAGCATTTTCAGGTGTGAAAGCGTTACACTCATCTGCCATCATCGATTGAGACATAAAGATTGGATCAAAACCCTCTGGTGTCGTTGCACTAATGGTCCCTTCACTAGGACTAGAAGACTGCCCGATTGATAAATTGTTAAACGAGCTTTGAGTAGTACACTCCGAGTTTGATTGACTAAATTGAGATGATTTGGGTGAATTTTTCATCCAATTTTGAAGCAATCGAGAAATGTTTTCAGCACTAGATGCATAAGTACAAGATGATTGAACAGGTTGAGGGATAGGATTATTTGGCGGAGAGTCGGATTTGTCAAGGGACAAAGCATCACAAAGGGCTTTTTTAGCCATGTGGATATCAGTTTGAAGCCTCCTCTCCCACTGTCCTTTTGAGACATTTGATTGAGACGATGAGCTTATTCCTTCTTCACTACTATTCTCATCATTCCCTTGAAGTTTCTTCAGCTTCTTTCTCAGATGAGTATTCCAGTAATTCTTTATATCGTTGTCCGTTCTTTGTGGAAGATACGATGCTATCGCAGCCCATCTACACACAAAAAGTTATTTAAAAAAAAGTTAAGACACTCTAACCCTAGAAAAACTTATACTTATAAAATAGATCTCTCCCAAATCCCTATTAGGATTCGCAACATATAAAAGTCGGATCTAATACTAAAACAAGAAAAACGATGAAATTTTGCATGGTACCTGTTGCCAAGAAGAGCTTGGAGATGAATAATAATCTTTTCTTCATGTTCAGTGAAGTTGCCACGTTTGATTCCCGGACGGAGATAATTAGTCCATCTAAGCCTACAACTCTTGCTGCATCTAAGCAAACCTGGGAAGAAAAAAGATGAACGGTTGTGAGTACATAGAGATTGATGATAAGGTTGATCTAGTGGATGTAATTCATTTTTCAAGGGGATGTAAAGCAGTTGAATATTTATTACTCCTACTACTACACATTTAATGACTCTAACAAACTTCTCCAGAAAAAGAAAAAAAAAACAAAAGAATTGGTTAAAATGTTTACCAGTATTACTAGGAACAGCTCTCCAGTTACCAGGACCATGTTGTTGAATGTATGAAACTAAGATGATATCCTCTTCTGGTGTCCATGGTCCTTTCTTCACTCCTATTTTATCACAGCAAGGTGGCCTTCCCATTCTATTCTCAAGCAAAAAATCTTTTTTCCTTTTTTTTAAGTGACTGCTTTCAATGGAAAAACAACAAGTGGTTTTGTTTCTTCTCTTTTTCTTGCTCTCTCTGAATAGGATATATTGGGATTTCTTTCAAGAGTGAAGAAAAGTTGAGACAAGCGTCTAAGCCAGTTGGGGTCCTTGTCTATATATACACTACTTGTTGAAGAGAGAAGGAGAAGAGCACAAGGTAGTCTTTACGCTGACTCAAGATGAAGAAGTGGTAAAATAGCTATGTGTCCAAATAGTCAAAAGCGGACAGCAATGAGCATTTACTCATTTGCTTGCAAAAGTCAGCTGTTTGTTTATGCTTTACTAATCCTTTCTCATCTTTTTCTGCCTCACAAACCGCGTAGCTTCTGTTTCTTATTTTCAACATTAATTCTCATGTAGTTTCTATTAATTGGATTTTTATTACGGTCTTAAATATTTTAGCATCTCTTTAGCCTTGCATCATTATACGATCTCATGACAAAATATTACTGCTTCCTATGTCTCAAATTATTTCTCACTTTTTGCTTTTCTATTTCACCTGTGCTACTATCGGTTAGAAAAACGCGTGATACATGTAATATACCAACAGGGGAAAAAAACAATAATTGTAACAACTGAATTACCAGTGTCAAATTTTCAACGATCGAAGTGAATATGATTATACTGTTAGGTGTTTGTCTTGGTTTTATTGTCATATTTAGTTTTTCTGGGCAATATATTTTTCATAATTTAGTTTATCTTTTACGAAAAAGAAAATATAATTTTTCGATATTTGGCTAGTCCTTTTTCTTGGAGGAAAAAGTTTGAACTTCTATAAATTGAGGATTGTTTCTCTAATTTAGTAGCATCCATGTAGCCATAAGGGTTTGAGAGTCTTGTTTAGGGAGAGAATTTTTGAGAGAAGTGCTAGCCTGCCACTTGTGTATATATGCCTCTTTTTTGAGGTTATTTTCTCAATATTTTGTACTCTTTTTATATTGTGGACGAGGTCAATTGATCGAACCACCTTAAATATATGTGTCTCTTTTGATATATTTCTCTTATGTTGTCTAATTTGTCGTCGTTCAAAATATGCTTTTTTAGCTTCGCATGACACCGATTAATTTGATCCTAACATATACATGGAGTAAAATATGCAAAAGATTTAGAGTTAAAGCGATATTGCATTATTATTCCGATGGTTTAATTGCATTACAAATTAACGATCATTGTTCAGTGAAAGGAGGACAAGGCACTAAAGAGCATAGGCAAACAAATTAGTAGAAAAAGAGATTGATTGGTTGAATCTTCTTAGAGGAGTTTCTAGATTAGGTGAATTTAAGACGATAGTGAAGTAAGAATCATATTATTCATTAGTCACACCTTCAATGAGACATATAATCGTACTAATTCTTAAGGACTTTGCTTATTGATTCTCCATTTGTTTGTATTTTAATCAACCAATTTGTCTGAATGCCACTTGCACCTCTCATTTATGAGGGAGATAGATTTTATTTTATTGACAGGCATATGATAAGATTTTATTTTATATGACAGGATCATCATCATAGAGTTAAAGTAATAAATCTCAAGTTCCAATAGTTTCATATAAATGACATTTAGTAATTTAATTTTGTTATGTATGGTAGATTCCAGGAACTGATCACACATGTTGGGAAAATACGGTTCACTATTTTCTAATTCTTCAGATCCTGCTCAACAAAATAATTCGTCATATTTTTTAAAGTAGCAGTAGGGCCGTCCAACTAATTTTGTGGCTTAAAGTCAAACTTTACGAGGAACCTTAATTTTTTATTTATATTTAAAATGTATTTTCTTAGCTTTTCTTAGATACAAAGTTATAAATAATTTTCTTATCAACAACAACTCCTAATAAGTATTTATCAGTTGACAATATAACTAATCTATTTAATCTTTTTTGTGACATTATTGTTCTTAGGTGAGATTTTATCAATTTTAATTTTGAAAAGTTCTTTCCGTTGAAGCAATAGTAATGATCACGCCCAACTCTAGTCCTAAAAAGGATAAGTGGTTGCTGCAAATATAATCCGGTCTAAAAGTCCGGAATCGAATCCTACAGAGAATTAAGGCTTAGCTATATCTATTTAATATTACTAAGAAGACAAGTTTGAAATTTTCTAAATTATAGATATTAAGATTCTTGTGTTTAACTACTAACTAACAAATTAAAATAATAAATTAACACTAAAAATACTACAGGTTGGAGAAAAGATTAAGGAGGTCGAGAGCTATGATTTCCCCAATTGTCGGAATCCTTCCCTTTATGTTTCTATAATTTCGCCTAAGAATTCTCTACCGATCATGAGCTCTCAGCGTGTTGTAATTCTCTCCCGAGTAATTACTACAATTTACTAAGCACACTCTCCCGAGTTACGCTAGCTGTCTTTAGTTAGAGCTCACTTAGCTCGCACCCAATGTTTCGTTATCCCTAATCCTATCTTTAAACTCTAGGTTATTGCTTCCTCACATACGCCAGGAGTGATGTTGTTCAACAACTACCTAAATATGCACTCTCTTCCGAGTAATACATATTAAATAGGCACAACTAATTGAGGGCCCTTCAATCAACCACAAGAATAATATAGTTGAACAAATAGATAAAACACCACGGCACAATTATGTAGAAACATAACAACAATTTATCCTACAAAAGGTTCCATCAAAACCCTAGATAATAAATTAGCTATTCATAATAGTATATAAAACTACAATATTAAAATTCATAACCAACAATGAAAAATAGGAAGAGGAAGAAAAAACTCGTAGAAGAATTCCCCGCCTTGCTCCTATTGTGTCTCTGCCTCCTTAGGTCGAATCTGTGTCAAAAATTGGTCTCCTCCTAAAAAAATACCGTTTTTTCATGTATATATACCAAGTAGGGTTGGGCCCAAATAATTATACCTTCTCCTACACGAAAAACGATAATTTTTCAAGCCTAGATGGCCGCGGCAGCGGTCGAGGCGCGGCACGGACGCGGTATTTGGCAAGTATACTGCCTCAGTCCGCATTCGCGGTTTCGAATGCATTTTTCACCCTGTTCTGTTTGGAGTTCGAGAAAACTTAAAACATGAAAGTTGTATTCCTTTGAGTTAGATTTTCAATCATATATTGTGGAGTCCAAATGGAGCTCTGAGTAAAAAGTTATGTGTATTTTATTAGATAGTGCGCAATATGCCTACTCGATTATTCGTTTGTTCTAACTATCATCTGTTGACCCCCGAACACGATTCCGGCTTAATTCCTTGAGCTTTTACTCAGACTTTAAAGTTTCACATCACTTGAATTCATTCTATAACATCTACATAGCTCGGAATCACTCCTACAAGGCATAAATACACAATTAGTGCAAGACAATAGCAATTAAAGCTCAAACTCAATTAAAGTGCAGTAAATTGAGTGTAATAAGCGACTAAAATACGCAATTATAGCCTATCATCAGGTAACATGAGTTATTACCATTATTCCATAAGCAATTTAGGCATTTGAAAAAGAATGAAATCTTTTTATTTGATTAGGCTTATCAATTAAACTGTCCTCTTCAATTCTAATTGTACTATTTTTATTAATATTTTTAATTCAGAAAATAAATCTAAACTATCAATATCAAATTGAATATTACGCTTTAAGGAACAACCAAATTAAGGCAGTATTTTTTTAAATTTCCAACATCTAGCGATCTTAATTTTTACTACTAAATAGAAAAACAAAAATACTTTCATCTGCTTCGAATTGTTTAAATCTTTTTTGAAATGAATAAATAGCCTTGTCTACTATGTATAAAAATAATCAACTCAGTCTTCGAAAGATTTTGAGATTTCATTATCAACAATTCAACATTGCACATCAAATTGTTACTTCCTATATATCACACGTTTTCTTGCAAAATTCGGGTTCAATATTGATTTCAAGTGCAATTTCCTGGGTAGAAATCATATCAGTTGCAAATCCTTCTTCTCTATATCTGGTAAAGAAAGAAATCAAACTTTTTAACTTTATAGAACTTTTTTTAAATTTATACATAGTTTATTAAGTGTAACAAAAAATAGGGCCCCCATAAATTTGGGGCCTAAAGCTGTATGGGGTCGAATTTGACCAACCACGTCCCAAGAAAGCATGACCAACCGTGTATACAGAGGTCAGGCTGAAGGGACGACCCAAGGACAATAGAAGGGATGACCATGCAACCACGTCGGCCCCTCAACTACGTGTGCTTTATCTTTATCTTGTGCTATTTTCTATATATTTTATTGAGAGTTAAAATGAAACCTCTCCGCTATATAAGGGAGGTTCTCAGTTGTGTAAAGGGATCGTATGATTACTATCAATAACATTATCTCTCTCTATCTGATTTACTCTTTCATCTCAATAATATCTTTGTATTTTTTCGTTCCGCAGTTCTTCGAATTATTACGGCACAAAGGGCGAAACATATCCTAGAGTCAATTATTTTCGATTACGATTTACCCCTTCTTGTATATTGATTGATTTGCTTAAATATTGTTCGACAATATTTTAAGTCAAATAATTTGGCGCTGCCTGTGGGGTTTTCGGTAATCGAAATCATAGTTCACATCTAGGGTATCGAAAACAACGATCACTATCCTTTAAACTCAGTAGAACCGGCAAATGGCAGACCGAGAATCTAGGCTGAAGATGATAGCCGATGTCTCAACCAACCTCATAGGCCCCCTCAACGAGGCTGGTAGAGAAAATATTGCAAACGTAACACCAAGTAGTGTTTCGGAGGAAGAAATTTTGCCCTCCTCACTCGAAGATCTAACGATCTTGCACGAAAAGGGGGCTTCGACATCTGCAGTAAAGGAAACACCCCCAGTAGTCAAAAACTTACTGGAGGAGTGGTTGACGAACACCCTAAGTGGCCTGCTCGAGAAACCATCCCCAGGAAACCTCAAAGATTCGCCAGCGGCAGAAACCACCATGGCCGCCGGTGAACCAAGTATTATGCGGACGAGCATCGCCCATATAGATATCAACACAAGTGACAATGCACTCGCGACCGTCCTAAGGAAAATGGAAGAAATGGACAAGAAGGCGCTCCGTGACCAAATGAAGGAGCATCAGGAAAGGGTAGACAAAATACCCGGTGCACCGAAACTACTACCAAAATGCGACATAGGACGGTTCGTCGAGCAACCATATAGCGAGGGAGCTGATCCTCACCCAATCCCAAAAACCTTCAAGATGCCCCCATATTTGAGAATATATGACGGGACCACGGATCCAAAAGATCATCTGATCCACTATGTAACCGCTGTAAAAGGAAATGACTTATCAAAGGAACAGGTGTCGTCCGTGCTGCTGAAAAAGTTCGGAGAAACCTTGATAGGAGGAGCGCTAACATGGTACTCACAACTACCGACTAGATCGATATCGACGTTCGAAGAGATCGCGGATAAATTCGTCGCCGCTCATGTAGGAGCGAAAAAGGCTGAAGCAAGGGTTAATGACATCTTTGTGACCAGGCAAACGACAGGGTAAGAATAGGGTAAGAATGAGCCTACTTAACGTATCAGAAGGAATGGCGGTTGCCGCTTTCCAAAACGGGTTGAATAGAGATGGGTCAAAAGCAACCAAGAAGTTACTCAGCCGACTCATGAAGTATCCCCCACAACATGGGAGGAGATCCATAATGCCTACTGCGCAGAAGTAAGGGCAGACGAAGATGACCTTAATGGCCCAACCCAGTGGTTGACATCAGTACAGACGGAAATCAGGAGAGATCGACGCAACGATGGGCGATGGGATCCACTCCCACGGTTCAACAAAGAAAGGCATCAGCCTTATGTCAGAGCCCCTAACCCACCTCCTCCGAGACACCCGGATGCCTTGCAACGACATACCACTACACTTCGGAATGAAAGAGGTATGCCTCCGTTATTATCCGCTCATAACTTTTGTGTCTCACCTTCAGAAATAGTGTACGCACTAGAGAAGCTGGGCCCGAAGGTACACTAGCCGCAGAAAATGAAATCAGATCCTAGCGCAAGGTAATCAAACGTCCTATGCAAATTCCACCAGGAAAGGGGACACAGGACCGAATATTGCGTAGGCCTACCTACGACAAGAAGTAGTCAGAATGTTGAACCAAGGATACCTGAAGAAGCTGCTCAGCGACAAAGGAAGAGCTAACTTCGCCAGCGGACGTGACCAATCTCAAGGACCGCCAAAACCGCCATCCCCGACACAGACCATACAGATGATCGTCGGTGGTGGTGACGACTCGAGAATCAACCACGTAAAATTCACCACCACACACAAGTTGAACCGCACGATCGCTCACGAATGGTATGACGACTTCGAAGATAGTATCACCTTCAATAAGTCTGATGCCGACGGTTTGTCTTTCCCTCATTATGATGCTTTAGCTATAACCTTTTGCATTGTTGATACTGATGTAAAGAGAATCATGTTAGACGACGGAAGCGGCGCGTGTATTAGCCACCCGAGGGTTCTCGCGCAAATGAGGCTCGAGGATAAGGTAATACCGCATTGCGTAACACTGATAGGTTTTAAAAATACAGTAGAACGTACCTCTGGAGAAATATAGCTGCCGGTTCTGGCGGGAGGAGTCACGCTGGAAACCACATTCCATATCATGATGCAGGAAATGACTTACAACGTCATCATAGGATGTCCATGGATACACGCCATGTGAGCCATCCCATCAAGTCTCTATCAGGTAATCAAGTTTCCCACCCTATGGGGAATATTCAGTATCCGGGGAAAGCCACGTACCGCCCAAGAATGATACCGGATCGTTCAAGATTTTACTTATACCAAGCAACTGAAAGGGGCAAGCGCGGAAGCATAGCAATCAGCCATGTCGGGAATCAAACTCAACCCGACAATAGAGGGCATCAGGGACCCAGATGTTGTAGAAGCTTGCAAAGTGACAATCGAGGACCTCGACCCTGTCATGTTGGACAATAATAACAGTTCGAAAAAAGCCTACATCGGGCATAACCTCTCCGACCTAGGTAAGTACCACAAATTCTTAACTAACAATGCAGGTTTGTTCGCCTTCTCCCATTCAGACATGCCAGGGATCCCAAAAGAACATTGCCACTCACAAACTGAACGTCCACCCACTTTATCCACCCGTGCGGTAGATAAGGAGGAAATTTAACGCCATAATCAACGAGGCAGTCAGCGAAGAACTAGATAAACTGCTGGCCAACGGTTCCATCAGAGAATCGAAGTACCCCAAGTGGGCCGCCAATGTGGTCATGGTCAAAAAGAAAAATGGGAAATGGAGGATGTGCATAGACTTCACCGACTTGAACAAGGCATGCCCTAAGGATTCCTTCTCATTGCCTTACATCGATCAGCTGATAGATGCAACAGCCGAACACGAGCTGCTAAGCTTCTTGGATACCTATTCTGGCTACAACCAGATCCTGATGGCCGAAGAGGACCAAGAAAAGATGACTTCTATTACCCACCAAGGGACTTACTACTATAAGGTGATGCCCTTTGGGCTCAAAAATGACGGTGCAACATACCAAAGCTTGGTCACCAAGAAGTTCAAAGAACAGCTCGGTAAGACAATGGAGGTCTACATCGACGACATGCTAGTAATGTCGGCTAAAAGGGAGGACCATATCAACCATTTAAAGTAAGCTTTTGAGATACTAAGATAGTACAGGATGAAGCTAAACCCAGAAAAATGTGCTTTCGGCGTGGCTTCAGGAAACTTCCTCGGTTTCCTTGTATCACAGTAAGGAATCGAAGTCAACCTGGACCAGATCAAGGCCATAGACACGACACCCTAAATCCTGAATAGCAAGAAGCAAGTGCAGAAACTAACAGGGCAAATAGCCACTTTATCCAGGTTCATCTCGCGATCCTCGGACAGGTGCCATAAATTCTTCAGTGTTCTGAGAGAAGATCGAGGGTTGCAATGGAACGAGGAATGCATCGAAGCACTAAGGAAACTGAAGGAATATCTATCTTCGCCACCTTTGCTCGTCAAAGCAGATCCCGGCGAGTGCCTACTCGTCTACCTGGCGGTGTCAGAAGTCGCTGTCAGCTCGTCCTAGTTCGCAAAAATAAAGGTACGCAATCCCCTATTTACTATATCGTCAAAACTATGATAGATGCCGAAACAAGGTATCCGCACCTCGAGAAGCTGGCTTTGGCATTAGTCGTACCTTCACGAAAGCTTAGACCCTACTTTCCATGCCACCCCATAAAAGTAATAACGACCTTCCCCCTAAGGGGCATCCTACACAAGCCCGAACTCTCGGGTAGGCTCAGCAAATGGGCCATGGAGCTCAGCGAGCATGACATAACCTATCATCCGAGAACCGCCATCAAGTCACAGGTACTTGCCGACTTTGTCGCCCACTTCAGCACGGGGATATTGCCAGAGGTGGAACAAGAGGCCCTCCACGCCTCTGCACACACCGACCTCTGGACCCTCTACACTGACGGCATTGCAAACACCTCGGGATCGGGATTGGGACTCATCCTCGAAGTCCCCACGAGAGAAGTAATTCTCTAGTCCATACGATGCCCCGAGATGACTAACAACAAGGCCGAGTATGAAGATGTGATTGCAGGAATAAAGCTAGCCATCAGATACGGAGCCCGCTGGCTCGTCCTCCATTGCAACTCTCAACTCGTAGTAAACCAAGTCACCGGAACCTACCAAATCAAGGAATAGAGGCTACAAAAATACCAGTCAAAAATCCATAAACTAATGCTGGAGTTCGACGAATGCCGCTTCGAGAAAATTCCCAGGGAACAAACGTCAAAGCGGATAGCCTGGAAAAGCTGGACGCAACCACCAAAAATATCAACAAAGAAAATGTGGTCACTCTTCTCCATTCAGCTGTCGACCACGTCGAGGTACTCTCTTTTAACTTGACTTGGGACTGGCGCAACCAGTTTGTATCCTACATGTATGATGGGACACTCCCACGCGACAAAAAGGAAGCCAAGAAACTTCGGGTGCAAGTAGCCCTCTACAGCCTAATAAATCACGATCTCTACAAGAGAACGTTTGGTGGTCCCCTTGCTAAATGTCTCGGACCACAACAGACTAGGCAAGTATAGAAGAAGTGCGCGAAGGGCATTGTGGCTCCTATCCGGGGAACTGCGCTCTTGTCTGATGCCTCATACGTGCCGGCTACTACTGGACCATATTGAAGAAAGAGGCAGCGGACTATGTTCGAAAATGTGAACAAAGCCAAAAGTATGACCCTATGATACACCAGGCAGGAGAACTCTTCCATTCGGTCACTTCGCCATGGCCATTCATAAAATGGGGAATGGATATAATAGGCCCTCTACTGGCAGGACGAGGAAAGGTACGCTTTCTGTTAGTGTTAACTGATTATTTTTCTAAATGGGTGGAAGCTGGTGTGTACACACAAGTACGCGAGCATGAAGTAATCACATTCATATGGAAAAACATCATATGCCGTTTCAGCATCCCCAAAGAGATTAGTTGCGATAATGGGCCCCAGTTCATCGGCAAAAAGACAACCGAATTCTTCGAGAAATGGCACATCAAGCGGATACTCTCCACTCCATATCACCCCGCTGCTAACGACCAAGCCGAGTCCTCCAACAAAATAATACTGAACGTACTAAAAAAGAAGCTCAAAGAAGCCAAAGGGCTATGGCCCGAATTACTACCCGAAGTATTATGGGCTTATCGGACTACACCCAAATCCAGCACGAGGGAAACACCGTATTCGCTGGTCTACAGAACTAATGTCGTTATACCTGTCGAAATCGGAGAACCTAGTTTGAAATACTCCTACACCAGTGGAGCGGACAACGACGATAGCAGGTTAAAAGACCTAGACGAAGCCGAAGAACAAAGAGACGTGGCCCATATAAGAATGGCCGCCCAAAAACAACAAGCAGAAAGATATTACAAGAAAGCCAAGATAAGAACGCTTAGAGTCGGCGACTATGTCCTCAAAGGCAAAAAACTGGAATCAAAAGATCTGAACGAAGGAAAGTTAGGAACTAATTGGGACGGGCCATACAAAATAAGAGTAGCAGAGAGCAAAGGAGCATTCCAACTAAAAACAATGGAGGGAAAACCACTCCAAAACAATTGGAACATCGCCCACCTCAAACAATTCCACTTCTGAAAGGTGTCTCTCAAGTCGTACTCTTTTTCCCTTGCCCGAGTTTTGTCCCAATTGGGTTTTCTCGGGTAGGTTTTTAACAAGGCGACGAAGGAGACACCTGGTGGAACAAGGAGCACAAGTTCACCATATCGGCCCACCGACACGCTCCGCAGGCTAACATAGTGAAGGGACCACCATAGATTCTCCATTATTCTCCATTGTACGATTTTCCATTTCTCTCCATCGTATGAACAGAATTCTCCATTGAATGAATAAAGATCTCCATTGTATGAATAGAATTCTCTATTGAATGAATAAAGATCTCTATTGTATGAACAAGATCTCCATTAGACAAACAAGAAACAGTCGACACTCCACGACGGATACTACTTCGACGACACTCGAAGTAACATCCCAATGGCTAAGGCCATCGACCAGTTCGACCTCATTCGAAACACGACGGATACTATATCGACGACAGTCGAAATAACATCCCAATGGCTAAGGCCATCGACCAGTTCAACCTCATTCGAACTACGATGGATACTATTTCAACGACAGTCGAAGTAACATCTCAATGGCTAAGGCCATCGACCAGTTCGACCTCGATCGAACCACGACGAATACTACTTCGACGACAATAGAAGTAACATCCCATTGGCTAAGGCCATCGACCAGTTCGACCTCGTTGGAACCACGACGGATACTACTTCAACGACAGTCGAAGTAACATCCCAATGGCTAAGGCCATCGACCAGTTCGACCACGCTCGAACTACGATAGATACTACTTTGACGATAGTCGAAGTAATATCCCAATGGCAAAGGCCATAGACCAATTTGACCTCGTTCAAACCATGACGGATACTACTTCGACGACAGTCGAAGTAACATCCCAATGGCTTAGGCCATCGACAAGTTCGAACTTGTTCCAACTACGACGGATACTACTTCGACAATAGTCCAAGTAACATCCTAATGGCTAAGGCCATCGACCAGTTCGACCTCTTTCGAACTACGACAGATACTACTTCGACGACAGTCGAAGTAACATCCCGATGGCTAAGGCCATCGACCTATTCGACCTCGTTCGAACCACGACGGGTACTACTTCGACGACAGTCTAAGTAACATCCCAATGGCTAAGGCCATTGACCAGTTCGGCCTCGTTTGAACCACGACGGATACTACTTCGACGACAGTCGAAGTAACATCCCAAAGGCTAAGGCCATCAACCAGTTCAACCTCGTTCGAACTACGACAGATACTACTTTGACGATAGTTGACGTAACATCCTAATGGCTAAGGTGATCACGCCCAAGTATATCCTCTAAATAGGATTCTCCGGACGTTGCAAATAAAATCCGAGTATTACGCCCTGGGTCGAATCCATAGAGAGTCAACCTAACAACTGCTACCTTTAGACCCACTCAATTCTTAAAACCAGCTTCCAAATACTTTTGAATCACTGTTGAGGTTTCTTTGTAAACTAGAATTGCAGAAAAATAACAAGCTATAACTAATAACTAAAGTTGTAGACAAATATAAGAGAAAAGCTAAGGTAATGACTTTCCCTATTGATGGAATCCCT
>MU680570.1:0-27933 GCA_026770625.1 Nicotiana glauca | reverse complement strand
AGAAGTTCATCCCCCAATAGGTTCCATCAAAACCTTAGACAAAGGAATTAGCTACTCATAACTATGGTTAAATAATCTAGAATAGAATTCATCATCAAAAACAAAAGAAAAGAAGAAAGTTGTTGGGAAAGATCCCTCACAATAGTTTTCCTTCCAATATAACCTAACAATGAATACCTGACTCCTTTGGGCGAAGTTTTTAGTTTAAATAGGGTTTAGGTCTTAAAAATCCCATTTTTACATTTCAGTCCCTCAACTTTACGACGCTTGCCGCGTTTCTACCGCGGTCGCGGTGGAACCGCGGCCAAACCACCCTTCGGAATCTTTAAACTTCAGCGGCCCTCACCCACCACGGTTCTACCGCGGTCGCGGTGGAACCGCGGTAGAATAGTGTCTCTGATTCTTCAGGGCTGTTCAGACGTGATTTCCATGTAGTTTTGCAAATATGGCCTTTTTCTTCCACTTTTGATTCCAAAATTGCTCCTTAGACTTCCTTAACCATTTTGTACCTACAATTCATGAAAAACACTAATAAGAGCATTTTGTCATCATATATATCATCAAAACAACATAAGAATGTGATTATTTGAGGCGTGATTATAGTCAAATTCACCTATTATCATAAAGCCATCGACCAATTTGACCTCGTTCGAACCATGATGGATACTACTTCGACGACAGTCGAAGTAACATCCCAATGGCTAAGGCCATCGACAAGATCGATCTCGTTCGAACTACGACGGATACTACTTCGACGATAGTCGAAGTAACATCCCAATGGCTAAGGCCATCGACCAGTTCGACCTCATTCGAACCACGACGGATACTACTTCGATGACAATCAAAGTAACATCCCAATTGGTAAGGCCATCGACCAGTTCGACCTTGTTCAAACCACGGCGGATACGACTTCGACGACAATCGAAGTAACATCCCAATGGCTAAGGCCATCTACCAGTTCGACCTCGTTGGAACTATGACGGATACTACTTTGACGACAGTCGAAGTAACATCCCAATGGCTAAGGCCATCGACCAGTTCGACCTCTTTTGAACCACGACAGGTACTATATCGATGACAGTCGAAGTAATATCCCAATGGCTAAGGCCATCGACCAGTTCGACCTCGTTCGAACCACGACGGATACTACTTTGACGACAGTCGAAGTAACATCACAATGGCTATGGCCATCGACCAGTTCGACCTCGTTCAAGCTACAACGGATACTACTTCGATGACCTTCGAAGTAACATCCCAATGGCTAAGGCCATTGACCAGTTCAACCTCGTTCGAACTATGACGGATACTACTTCGACGATAGTCAAAGTAACATCCCGATGGCTAAGGCCATCGACCAGTTCGATCTCGTTCGAACCACGACGGGGACTAATTTGACGAAAGCCAAAGTAATATCCCAATGGCTGAGGCCATCGACCAGTTCGACCTCGTTCGAACCACGACGAGTACTACTTCATCGACAGTCAAAATAATATCCCAATTGCTAAGGCCTTCAACCAGTTCGACCTCATTTAAACCACGACGAATACTACTTCGACGACAGTCGAAGTAATATCCCAATGGCTAAGGCCATCGACCAATTCGACCTCGTTTGAACCACGACAGATACTACTTCGATGACAGTCGAAGCAACATCCCAATGGCTAAGGCCATCAACTAGTTCGACCTCGTTCGAACTACGACGGATACCACTTCGACGACAGTCGAAGTAACATCCCAATGGCTAAGGCCATCGACCAGTTTGACCTCGTTCGAACCACGATGGATACTACTTCGATGACAATCGAAGTAACATCCCAATGGCTAAGGCCATCGACCAGTTCGACCTTGTTCAAACCACGATGGATACTACTTCGACGACAGTCTAGGTAAAATCCCAATGGTTAAGGCCATCGACCAGTTCGACCTCGTTCGAACTATGACGGATACTACTTTGACGACAGTCGAAGTAACATCCCAATGGCTAAGGCCATCGACCAGTTCGACCTCGTTCGAACCACAACAAGTACTACTTCGACGACAGTCGAAGTAATATCCCAATAGTTAAGGCCATCTACCAGTTCGACCTCGTTTGAACCACGACGGATACTAATTTGACGACAGTCCAGTTCGACCTCATTCGAACCACGACGGATACTATTTCGACGACAGTCGATGTAACATCCCAATGGCTAAGGCCATCAACCAGTTCGACCTCGTTCGAACTACGACGGATACTACTTCGACGACAGTCGAAGTAACATCCCAATGGCTAAGGCCATCGACTAGTTCGACCTCGTTCGAACCACGACGGGTACTACTTCGACGATAGTCGAAGTAACATCCTAATGGCTAAGGCCATCGACCAGTTCGACCTCATTCGAACCAAGACAGGTACTACTTCGATGACAGTCGAAGTAACATCCCAATGGCTAAGGCCATCTACCAGTTCGACCTCGTTCGAACTACAACGGATACTATTTTGACGACAGTCGAAGTAACATCCCGATGGCTAAGGCCATCGACCAGTTCGACCTCGTTCGAACCATGATGGATACTACTTCAACGACAGTCGAAGTGGCATCCTAATGGCTAAGACCAGCGATATCAGGCCAACCCCGGTCGAACCACGACACGACAACTCAAAAAACAAAAAAGAATCTCTACGAAGACTAAGCATTACGACAAACAGACAAAGCAATAAAGGTAAAAGTTATATTACGACGAAAATCTTGTTTACATTTGGCCCCACGAGCGGATCCCAGTACAATATACAAACCAAAAATATATATACAAAAGGTCAATGTACAAAAGGTCAAGATTGCCCATCACCCCCCGACTGATAAGCAACGTCATACCAATGGTCAGAGTCAAAATGGTTGACATCTTCGGAAGCAAGCCCGCCCCCATCGGGCGAGCAGGAATCGTAACCGCAAACTTTACGAGCGGCATAAGCCTCGTCCCTCCATGCCTGGACTTCTTCTTCAGTGGCCCGGCTCACAGCATCAAGCTTGCTATATACATCGAGCTTGGCCTCCGCGAAAATCCACATCTTATGCGCATTACAATGTGTAATCTGTTCAGGCGAGGGACGAGAAGTGGAAGGCCGTGAAAGCCTACGGATCTCCGCCGCCTTAGCATTAAGTTCGGCAGTCAGCTCCGCCACCCTTCGTTGTAGGTCGGCGTTCTCCGCCGCCATCCCCCGGCTCAATTCGCGCTCATCATCTGTGGATCTGAGGAGCTCATCTAATTCTCTGTTGCGGGCTGCGACCCTCATCAACTCACTGCTCGCCTCCTCCAGATTGGCTCCTCTACGCTCCGATTGGGACTGCCCTCGATCAACCTCCGCTCGATATTTAGAGCGGTGCTTATATTTCTTTAACATTTTCTTAAAGAGGGCAGTCCGTTTCCGCTCACGGCGTCCCCTCTCCACCTCCAAGATGAGGTTCTGTAAGAGGCGGAAAAGCAAAATTAAGTATATTCCAAACCTATCCGACAATACACGAAATGAAGAAAGGGAATAAAAGTACCTGTAGGGCCATGCTCGACACCCTACGGGACATCTCTACGTCGCCCACCGTACTGATCGTCCTGCTTCAGGGGTGGCACATAGTAGGGTGAAGACTGAAGCGGCCTACTCACTGTTCGATAAGAGGTTAAAATTTGTTGGAATTGTAATGCGACGGTCAGAACCGTTCGTCGCCACCTCTACGTGGGTAAGACCGCCCACAAACTCTTCGACATCTTCCTGAGCAATGTCGGAGCCCGACCTTTCCGCCACACCACTGGGTTCTTCAAAGTTGGTCAATGGTTCTCCCCCAACCACCCGCGCAGGGCTAACACTTGGAGCGGCACCCTTTTGTTGAGCTGACCTCCTCGAGAAAATGGCGTCGGCCATGAACGCAGGTCTAAGTGTTGGCCGAGGTACCTCACTCCTCCTGGCTTCAGTCACCACTGTCTTGCCTTTATCGAGCCTCCTCTATTTCTTCTATGGCGACTCCTCGCCATCGGAAGGTTCATCCACTGGGTGAGGAGCCAGCGCCAATGGTGTTGGCTCCTACGTCACCAAGGTCGTGGAAGCAGCCCCTTGTAAAGGAGCAGGAGAAGGATCCCCTTAAAAGGACTCGACCAGCATGTCTTGGTCGTCTGAGGCACCATTAGCTCTCCTAGAAATAGGGACTGCCGCCTTTTTCCTTGAAACCCCACGACCTGTTGCAAAAAAAAAGAGAATATATGTAAAGAGGGGGTGAATAGGCGGAATCACAAACTGTGCACGACAGAAACTGGAAATTTACCTGAAGAGACTCTTGGGCTATAGCGCTGCATAAAGGCAGGCCAAGTACGGGTCCCCTCTGCGTGAGGTAGCAAGCCAGCGACCCATCCCCTAAGATTGGCAATGGGCCGGGGTGGATGAGCCATAGTTGCAGCATAAAGGGTGAGAATAGCAATGGTCGAAAATAAAAATACGTAACGGACTGCGACACTTACGTTTTGGATTCCACATCTCCGGGAATCCGACGGGGTTGGAGACCAAGTGCTCGGTCCTAACGAAGAAGTACTTGCGCCAAAACCCTCGACTAGCCCGATCGTCGGTCTTGACCACTAACCCCCTCGTACCACGGCCCCGTAAATGTACCATGGTCCCCCTCATATAACAAGCGCTGAACAACTGCAGGAGATGATGGACCGTAATGCCACACCCCGCCAACTCTGCATACTTAGTCAACAGCCGGAGCATCTTCAGTGTATACGGCGTAAGCTGAGCTGCGCAGACGTTGTAAAATTGGCAAAACTCCACCGCCAAGGGCGAGAAGGGAGGATTGTAACCAATCGTGAACGGATATTCATAAAAGGTGCAAAACCCTGGCCTGTGAATGGTCACGTAATCCTCTCCAGCCGGGATCATCTCTACGTGTGCCGGTATATTATATTTAACACGGAGGTTGTCCAAGTGGTTCTGCAATGACTTGGAAGACTCCGGGACTGGAACGACAGAATCCTTATTAAAATCATTCCTGGACGAGGTGCATTGTGGCAGCAATGCCTCCACGGTAAGAGGACTCATATCCTCTTCTTCCTCCGTCCCGCCGCCATCAGAAGGCGATGGCGTGTTCGAGGGAGCAGCTGCCAAAGTCATCTCGTTACCACGGCGAGGCTTAGGCATAGTGGTGATAAAGAAAGAGCTATGCACGATACAGGGAAGGAGAGTTCTCAGTCAAGAAAAACACACCAGGAGAAGGAAGTGTGTGCTAGAAATGGGAGTGTAAAGGATCAAAAGTTTGGGTCAAGTTGAATCCCTTCCCTATTTATAAGGGTTGAGAAGCGCAAGAATCGAAGAGGCAGAATTTGGACCAGCGCGGGAAACCAAGCATCAGAGCTGTTGAGTTCCCTCCTCGAGAATACGCGTAATGATGACGCCCGCAGATGCTATCGTCACATTGGAAAAGGCGTTACATTTTGAAAACCTGACAGTCATGATGATTGCCTCTTATATGTCACATCACGGTCCCTGGCGGGGTCAAACTCTCCAAAATCGGAGGTGTTAATTTCGCCCGTCGAGGACGCACCTCCAACCGTGTATACAGAGGTCAAGCTGAAGGGACGACCCAAGGACAATAGAAGGGACGACCATGCAACCACGTCGGCCCCTCAACTACGTATGCTTTATCTTTATCTTGTACTATTTTATATATATATATATATATATATATATATATATATATATATATATATATATATATATATATTTTATTGAGAGTTAAAATGAAACCTTTTCGCTATATAAGGGAGGTTCTCAGTTGTGTAAAGGGATCAGATGATTACTATCAATAACATTATCTCTCTCTATCCGATTTACTCTTTCATCTCAATAATATCTTTGTATTTTTTCATTCCTCAGTTCTTCGAATTATTACGCCACAAAGGGCGAATTAAACATATCCTAGAGTCAATTATTTCCGATTACGATTTACCCCTTCTTGTATATTGATTGATTTGCTTAAATATTGTTCGATAATATTTTAAGTCAAACAAAAACAGTTGCTTTACTTACTTTATGGAAATGCCACCCCTAAGTGACAGCCCATCTAGGAAAAGAAATGGAGAAAAAAACATACACTAATTAAATTAGATAAATTTATTGAGGGCACGATTCGTAAAAAGATCTCCTAACAGGTCAGTGAGAGCTATTTTTTCAACCATAGCACGTAATAATAATTTTATAGACAATCTCTTAATTAACCTTAATTTATTTTTTCATATTTATTAAACGGAATATAGTTGTGTTGCTTAACTGGTTAGAAATAATATAAGGGCATACGTACTTTCCATGACAAAGATCCGCATTTTGACTTAATCCTAAGAAGTGAGCTAGAAAGCATTAGTCTTACTCTGTACAACTGGATAATTTTTTCTAGAACTATTCGAGTCAGGTTTGAAAAGATTCGCTTGTGGACATTAGATTGACATTTTCTTTGTTTGCTTAACCCTAAATCTTAGGATTATGTTTCTACTTGTATGCAAACTTTCACATGGTTCTTGCCAATTTACGCATGACTTCTACTGTTGGTGATTCGGTGCAAGCAACCTCTTCCCTCTCTCCCCTCCCCCCACCTCCACAAAAAAAATAAAATAAAAAACGAAGACCCATACCAAGGCCCAAAAATAGTTATTAAAAAAAATAAATAAAAAAGACGAAACACAATATTTCAGTATGTAAAAAAGGGTCAAAGAGGACACCTCAGCACGTTAAGCTAGAAGACAAATTGAGTGATGAAACGACGGGAAAACTCTTTTTTGTCCTATCTTAGTTCATTGTGTGAAGTGAAAGAATTTGGACTTCTGTTGGTGGTGGGGTAATGACGGGCCGGGTCGGGCCGGGTCGGATGCGGCATATTTCAAGCTGAGTTGGGCAGATTTTCCATTTTTCTTTTCTGGACCAGTCCCCACCTCATCCTTGCCCGCCCCTAAAGACGACCTATAACTAAAATTTACTAACAAAGAAAAGATGGCACAATCAAAAGTAAGTCTGAATGTACTTAATGACTTACTCTCCAGTCAAAAGGTAACATCATATAAGGTAAGCCTGAATTTGCAAGGGTGGTTTGATACGCGAGATAAGGTAGAATATAGTGTGGTACTAAATTTATATATATATTTAATTGACGGTAAAAATTATCCTAGGATAAATTCATTCCATAAACCAAATATAGTATAGACCTTGTCCCAAACTAAATCCTGAATATCTATTTTATCCCACCTTATTCCATTAAATTTAGCATTATTTTATCTCACCTTCCAGGTGAAATAAATTAATTTAGAAATTATAATCAAAAACTATAATCTCGAAATAATTTAGTTTGTGTACCAAAGAACGCCTTAATATCTTCTAACAGTAGTGACATCTCAAGACGACTAAACTGGGTTTGATGACAAAATAAGGCATCTAAAAACACATGTAAATAGTTAAGAGCGAGAAAGTACTTCAGCATGCATAAAAGTGACGCCAAAATACTTAACCAATCATGTGACAGGTAACTTGAGAACAAGAAACTATTGTAGTACGTGGCAGTTGCTGCCGAACAAGTTACATTTTATAAGTAAAACAAGTCAAGGTTAGCTTTCTTTTTCTTCACTTTTTTAAGTTTTGACTTGCTACTATCGGATATGAAAATTTTGGAGCTTATAATGGAAACATAAAAATTGTCTTTTCTCAGTGTTCCTCTTCAGATATTGATCTTCCAAAAATAGAAGTCAACACATTCATACTGATGAGTTCATTTCTTTATCGAAAATTCTCCCACAATTTAAGAAATTACGTCACCCTTTTTAGAAAATTGAAGAAATTCTATAACAAAAGCATAAAATATTGATTTTCGATCTTGAAGAATAATAAAAAAAAAAAAAAAAAAAAACTGTCCAAAAACAATTATTGGCTTGGTATCCATAAATAAGCTTAGCATGCCGTGAGTGAAAGTTGAACACTGCAATGAGAAGATTGTGAAAGAAGTTGAACTCATCTGTTACATGAGGTAATCTGTTACTTCCTCCGTCCCAATTTGTGGCACCATTTAAATTTCGTGAGTAAGTTAAAATTTCTAAATTTTGAACGCGATTTTGGACATAAAATTTTTAAGTTTTTTAAATAAAATTTATATATATATAATTAAAAATAATATTAAAGTACTATTAGTCATATTAGTTAATAATTTAAAACACTTAATTTTGTACAATGGTGCTGCCTGATTTTTACTGTATTTATCTCTTTACGTGTTGATCAGGGTTTATCAACAATGGAGTACTTGTTCACTAGTAAGTGCCATCTAGCTAAGCTAAACAGAACGGAAGAGTGAAGATTAGCCACTTTTGATTTCTTGGACTGTACTAATAACTACGTTTGACTATTTCTTTGATTATTGTTATTATTATATGTTTATATGTGATTAATTGGCCATGCAATGGATGTGGTTAGTGTGACTTACGTATACCCTTGCGTCAACAAGTCAGCTTCCACGTACAACCCTGCTGACATTGCTCATTCAATTTGGCCTCTTTTGTCCGGCTTAACGGGCTTAGACCCACACCACTTTTTGCATGAAATATATATATATATATATATATATATATATATATATATATATATATATATATATATATATATATATATATATATATATATATATATATATGTGAAAATTTACAGAAATTTTAACCATTTCAAAAGTATATTAGGTTCTGTAGTGAAAAATGGTAAAGATTGAACTCATAAATATAAATTTTGGATCCACCCGTGCCCCTCAAAAAAAAGGAAATAAGAATTAAAGAAGAGAAATTGCAATGAAATTTTGCTCTTCTCATAAATATTCATAAATGTATGAATAGTATTTATGTGTATATGTGACAATATACATGATACACGTATCAAGACAGATAGTAATATGTACTCCCTCTATTCCAATTTATGTGAACTTGTTTGACGACTGCGCACGTAGTTTATGTTGAGTTGTCTCATATCGGAAGGATTTGAGGTCCTTGGTCTCCTTATATGGCTTGGGCAATCCTCATCTCACAAGCTAGCTTTTGGGGTTGAGTTAGGCCCAAAGTCCATTCTTGTCAGTTTAATAAAAAGTGAAGATTTTTAAAATGGTCCTAAATAAGAAGAGTCCAGAGTATTTGTGTAGTTATAAATGCTTCTCGTTAAGGGTAGAGCTGGAACTTTAAACTAAATTGTTTCTAAATTTAAAAAGGGATTATTCTTTTTGGAACGGACCAAAAAGGAAATAGGTTCATATAAACTGGAACAGGGGAAATTAATGTTTTTTCTTCTGCATATATGCAGCTTAATGGAAGATTGTTTATGGTCTTCACATATTCTGAAGTGGTCCTAGTAAGGAGCTGATCAATATGACTTCCAGAATATGTATGAGGATAAGCTGGTAGATGAGTGAAGTTGTCATTTACGTTGTGTTTTTCTTCTTTATGTAACGCATATATACTGTTTGCGTCAGTAATACCGACACACTTGCATTCATTTTGTTTCCAAAGACACAAGGAAAATCATAGCTTGAAAATTTTCCTATCCAAAACCTGAACCATCTTGACTGGATCCATTGTGATTTATGCAAATATTTGACAAACATATATAGGATCTTAAGTCAGTTATAGGTTCAATTCATTTTAATCTATCTAAATTTGATCCAACATGACTACTTGATACCTTTAATAACTGTACAAGGTCCATTAATTAGTTAAAGAAACCATCTTGCCTAGCACAGAATTGAACTACAATAGCGCTTCGCCATTATTCCAAGTGACAACAAATCCAACCTGATTTTTTAGGCAGATGCCATTTGCACCGAAAGCCTCACTATGAACAAACACATCGTGACGGGGCCAAATTTGAGGCTCTTGGTCAGGATATTTTGCTTGTCAATCATCACCTACCCTATCGTTTTTTATTTTACTTTTTTGAGGAAATTAATAATTTAACATCAGGCCACTGTCTATATTACTAGTAACTTTTACTTTATTATTAGTGTATGAGTCCGAATTTGATAGACCACGGCCTATAATGAGTATGACAAATGATTGAAAACCTGCGACTCAACAGAGGGAGTACGACCCTGAGGTGGAAGTAGAGGCACTATCGTATCGGCATTAGATTCGGTATATAAAAGGGACTTAAGTCTTGTACAAAGGGGCACCGAATTATTATCATCTCTCTACTATTATCATCTCTCTACCATTATCCCCTCCCCATTATTGTCATCCTAGAGTTTATTATCTTCGACTATGATTTACCCCTTCATCTTCGATTGATTTGCTTAAAAAGAGTTTAAAATTTTTTGAGTCATACAATTTGGCGCCGTCTGTGGGAATTTTCATAGCCGAAATCATAGTTCTCATCTAGATTGTTGAAAGTGACGATTACTGTTCTTCAAAACCCATAAAAATCAACAATGGCGGAGAAAGAAGCGAGGATGAAGATGATAGCAGATGTCTCAAACAACCTCCTAAGCTCCCTCAACGAAGCCGGTGGAGAAGACACCGAGAATACAACATCAAAGGATACACCAGAGGGGGAGATCTCACCCTCTCCACACGAGGGTCTGACGGTCTTGCGCGAAAGGGGAGCTTCCATGTCCGCGACAAGAGAAACACCACCAGCAATCAAAAAGCTACTAGAGGAGTGGTTGACAAGTGCCTTGAGCAACATGCTCGAAAAAACCCCTCAAGGAAATGTCGAAAACTTACCAACGACAGAAATTGCAGCTACCATCGGTGAGCCAGGAGCTACGTGAACGAGCAACACCCACACTGTCATCAACGCAAGTGACGATGCACTCATGACCATCCTAAAGAAAACGGGAAAGATGGAAAACGAGAGCAAAACACTCCATGATCAAATGAAGGAGCACCAGGAAAGGGTTGACAAAATACCCGGCGCCCCTAAACTACTACCAAAATGTGATGTGGGCCAATTCGTCGAACAACCATACAACGATGGAGTTGCCCCTCACCCTATCCCAAAAACCTTCAAAATGCCGCCATACTTAATAATATACGACGAGACCACGGATCTAGAGGATCATCTAATCCATTATGTTACTGCGGTAAAAGGCAATGACCTGTCAAAAGCACAAGTGCCATCTGTGCTATTAAAAAGGTTCGATGAGACTTTGACAGGAGGAGCATTAACATGGTACTTCCAGCTACCAGCACGATCAATATCAACATTTGAGGAGATGGCGGATAAATTCGCCACCGCTCATGCATGGGTAAAGAAGGATGAAGCTAGGGTTAATGACATCTTCGCCACCAGGAAAACGGCGGGCGAGGGACTTCGAGACTTCCTGGCCCGATTCAATAGAGTAAGGATGGGCCTGCCAAATGTATTAGAAGGAATGGCGATAGCGGCCTTCCAAAATGGGTTAAACAGGAACAGATCAAAGGCAACCAAGAAACTACTCAACAGACTCATGAAGTATCCCCCCACCACATGGGAAGAGATTCACAATGCCTACTGCGCCGAGGTAAGGGCAGACGAAGACGATCCAAATGGCTCGACTCAGCAACTAACGTCAGTTTAGACCGAGGCAAGGAGAGATCGACGTAACGAGGGGCAAAGAGATCAACCCTCGCATTTTAATCGAGAAAGGCATCAGCCATATGTCAGAGCATCTAACCCGCGTCCTCTAAGGCATACGGATGCTGTGCTACGACACACCGCACCCCTTCGAAACGAAAGAGGTATGCCTCCATTGTTATCTGCTCATAACTTTTGTGTTTCCCCTTCAGAGATAGTGTACGCACTGGAGAAGCTAATCACAAAGGTTCAATGGCCACAAAAAATGAAATCGGACCCAAGCACGAGAAGGTCAAACGTCCTCTGCGAATTCCATCAAGAAAGAGGATACAAGACCGAAGCTTGCATAGGTCTACGGCAAGAGGTGGTCAAGATGTTGAACCAGGGGTACCTGAAAGAACTTCTCAACGATAAAGGAAGGGCCAACTTCACCAGAGAACGTGACCCATCTCAAGGACCTCCAAAGCCATCGTCGCCAGCACGTACCATATAGATGATCATTGGCAGTGGCGACGACTCGATAATCAAGCATGTGAAGTTCACCACCACGCACCAAACTCAAACGAACGGTCGCCCATGAACGGTATGATGACTTTAAAGACAGTATCATCTTCGAAAAGTCAGATGTCGATGGTTTGTCTTTCCCTCATTATAATGTTTTGGTTATAACTTTACGCATCGTTGATATAGATGTAAAAGAATCATGGTAGACGACAGAAGTGGTCCGTGTATTATACACCCAAGGGTTCTCATGCAAATGAGGCTCGAAGATAAGATAACACCGCATTGCATCACATTAATGGGTTTTAATAATGCAGTAGAGCGAACATCCAGGGAAATAGCGCTGCCAGTCCTAGTAGGAGGAGTCACGTTGGAAACAACATTCCACGTCATGAACCAGGAAACAGCCTATAACGCCATCATAGGACGCTCATAGATATATGCCATGCGAGCCATCCCCTCAAGATTCGATCAAGTGATCAGATTTCCCACCCCGTGGGGAATATTCATCAAACGAGGCGAGCCGCGCACCGCCTAGAAATGCTACCAGATTGCCCAAGATTGCACGCACACCAAACAACTGAAAGGTGAAAATCCGGAGGCATATCAATCAGCTATGTCGGGAACTAAACCCGACCCACCAGCGGAGGCCATCAGAGACCCAGATATCATAGAAGCCTGCAAGGAAACTATAGAAGACCTCGACCCAGTCCAATTGGACGACATCAACAATATAAAGAAGGCTTACATCGGGCACAACCTCTCAGAGCCAGGTAAGTATCATGAATTTTTAACTAACAATGCCGATTTATTTGCCTTTTCCCACTCAAAGATGCCAGGGATTCAAAAAGACATTTCCACTCATAGGTTGAATGTCGACCCACTCTATCCGCTGCTGCGGCAGATGAGGAGAAAATTCAATGCCGCAATCAATGAAGCGGTCAGCGAAGAGGTGGATAAATTACTCGCCAATGGTTCCGTCAGGGAGTCGAAATACCCCTAATGGGTCGCCAATGTGGTCATGGTCAAAAAGAAGAACGGGAAATGGCGAATGTGTGTGGACTTCACCGATCTAACCAAAGCATGCCCAAAAGACTCCTTCCCGCTACCCCACATTGGCCAACTAATTGATGCGACAACGGGGCACGAACTACTGAGTTTCTTGGATGCCTACTCCAGTTACAACCAGATTCTAATGGCCAAAGAGAATCAGGAAAAGACAATTTTCATCACTCACCAAGGGACTTATTGCTATAAAGTGATGCCGTCGGACTCAAGAACGCATGGGCCACTTACCAGAGGTTAGTCACCAAAATGTTCAAGGAACAGCTAAGCAAGACCATGGAGGTCTATATTGATGATATGCTGGTAAAGTCAACAAAAAAGGAAGACCACATTATCCATTTGAAAGAAGCCTTCAAGATATTGAGGCAGTACGGGATGAAGTTGAATCTAGAGAAGTGCGCCTTTGACGTAGCCTCAGGGACATTCCTAGGTTTCCTTGTATCATAATGAGGGATCAAAGTCAACCTGGATCAAATCAATGCCATCGACGCAATACTTGAGGTACTGACCAGCAAAAATAGGTACAGAAGTTAACACGGCGAATAACCGCCTTGTCGAGGTTCATTTCACGATCCTCGGGAAGATGTCACAAGTTCTTCAATGTACTGAGAAAAGACCACGCTGCAATGGAACGAGGAATGCATTAACGCCCTGAGCAATCTAAAAGCGTATCTATCCTCGCCGCCAGTACTCATCAGAGCAGACCCGGGTGAGTGTCTGCTCGTATATTTGGCAGTATCCGAAGTTGTAGTTAGTGAATTCTTGGTCCGCAAAAATAAAGGTACGCAATCTCCTATTTATTATATCAGCAAAACCTTAATAGATGCCGAGACAAGTTACCCTCACCTTGAAAAACTAACTTTGGCACTGGTCGTAGCTTCACGTACGCTTAGACCATATTTTCAATGTCACCCCATAAAAGTAATAACAACCTTCCCCTTAAGAGGTATCCTGCATAAATCCGAGCTCTTGGGGAGACTCACCAAATGGGCCATAGGAATAAGCGAGCATGACATAACTTACCAACCACTAACTGCCTACTCGCCAATTTCATCGCTTACTTTAGGCAGAAATATTGCTCAAGGCGGAACAAGAAGCGCTTCACGCTTCCACACGTACCGACCTTTGGACCTTCTACACTGATGGCGCTTTAAATTCCTCGGGATTGGGACTAGGACTCGTCCTCGAAGTCCCTACTAGAGAAGTAATTTGCCAGTCCATACGATTCCCTGAGATGACTAACAACGAGGCCGAGTATGAGGCTGTGATTGCAGGTTTGAAGTTAGCCCTCAAATACGACGCTCGACGAGTTATCCTCCACTACGACTCTCAACTCGTTGGAAATCAAGTCACCGGGACTTTCCAAATCAAAGAGCAAAGACTACAAAGGTATCAGTCAAAATCCACAAACTACTACCAGAGTTCGACGAATGCCGCCTCGATCAGATTCCTAGGGCACAGAACATTGAAGCAGATGGCCTCACCAAATTAGCCACGGCTACCAAGAATATTAACAAGGAAAACGTGGTCACCCTCCTTCACTCAGCCATACACCACGTCGAGGTACTTTCTATGAACCTAACTTGGGACTGGCGTAACCGCCTTGTAGCCTATTTACAAGATGGAACACTCTCGCAAGACAAAAAAGAAGCCAAGAAACTCTAGGTGCAGTCAGCTTGATACAGCCTAGTAAATCACGACCTCTACAAGAGAACATTTGGTGGCCCCCTAGCCAAATGTCTTGGACTGCACCAAACAAGGCAAGTACAAGGGGAAGTACACGCGGGTCACTGCGGTGCCCATACAGGGAATCATGCCCTCGTTCGATGCCTCATTCGCGCTGGCTATTACTGGCCTACTATGAAAAAAGAAGCCACGAACTATGTACGAAGATGCGAGTAGTGCCAAAAGTACGCCCCTATGATACATCAAAAAAGAGAGTTCCTCCATTCCGTCACCTCGCCATGGCCTTTCATAAAATGGGAAATGGACATAGTCGGCCCTCTGACAGCAGGACGAGGAAAGTTACATTTTCTTTTGGTTTTAACTGACTATTTATCTAAATGGGTGGAAATAGGTGCGTAAGTTTAGGTACGCGAACAGGAGGTCATCGCCTTTATATGAAAAAATAGTATATACCGTTTCGGCATCCCCAAGAAATCAGCTACGACAACGGAACTCAGTTCATCGGAAAGAGAACGATTGAGTTCTTCGAAAAATGCACATCAAGCGGATACTCTCCACGCCATATCGTCCCGCTACCAACGGCCAAGCCGAATCCTCCAACAAAGTAATATTGAACATATTGAAAAAGAAGTCGAGGAAGCTAAAGGGCTATGGCCCGAACTACTACCCGAAGTATTATGGGCATATCGCACTACGCCAAAATCCAGCATGGGAGAAACGCCATACTCACTGGTCTACGGGACCGTTGCAGTCATACCCGTTAAGGTCGAGGAACCCAGTCTGAGATACTTCAATGTAAGCGGGGCAGATAACGACGAAAGTAGATTACGAGACTTAGATGAAGTTGAAGAACGAAGAGACATGACCCACGTAAGAATGGTAGCCCAGAAGCAACAAGTAGAAAGATACTACAATAAAAAAGCCAAGGTACGATCACTCAAAGTCGGCGACTACGTCCTCAAGGCCAAAACATTGGCATCAAAAGATCCAAATGAGGGAAAATTAGGAACAAACTTGGACGGACCGTATAAAATCATAGCAGTAGCAAACAAAGGAGCATTCCAACTAGAAATAATGGAGGGAAAACTACTCCAAAATAACTGGAGCGCTGCCCACCTCAAGTACTTTCACTTCTGAAAGGCGTCACTAAGTCGTACTCTTTTTCCCTCACCCGGGTTTTGTCCCAATTGGGTTTTCCCAGGGAGGTTTTTCACGAGGCGACGAAGGGGATGCCCTGTGGATCGAAACATTGTTCATCAGCTCGGCCTGTCGATGCAATCTCCGGGTCGAAGTAATGAAGGGGCTACACAGATAATTCAGTCTCCATTGTATGAACAGAATTCAGTCTTCATTATATGAACAAAATTCAATCTCCATTGTATGAACAGAATTCAATATCCATTATATGAAATGCAAATCTCCTAATGGCCAAGGCCATCGACATTAGTTCGACCTCATTCGAACCACGACGAGATATTACTTCGAAGACGATCAAAGCAACATCCTAACAGCCAAGGCCATCGACATTAGTTCGACCTCGTTCGAACCACAATGAGATATTACTTCAACGACAGTCGAAGCAACATCCTAATAGCCAAGGGCATCGACGTTAGTTCGACCTCGTTCGAACCACGACGAGATATTACTTCAACGACAGTCGAAGCAACATCCTAATAGCGTAGGCCATCGACATTAGTTCAACCTCGTTCAAACTATGACGAGATATTACTTTGACGATAGTTCAAGCAACATTCTAAAAGCCAAGGCTATAGATATTAGTTCGACCTCGTTCGAAACACGACGGGATATTACTTCGATGACAGTCGAAGCAACATCCTAATGGCCGTGGCCATCAACATTAGTTCGCCCTCGTCCATACCATGACGAGATATTACTTTGACGACAGTCGAAGAAACATCGTAATGGCCAATACCATCGACATTAGTTGGACCTCATCCGAACCACGACGAGATATTACTTCGACGACAGTTGAACCAAATTCCTAATGGCAGGGCCATGGACATTAGTTCGACCAAATTTAAACCACAATGAGATATTACTTCGACGACGGTCGAAGCAACATCCTAATAGCCAAAGCCATCGACACTAGTTCGACCTCGTCCGAACCACGAGGAGATAATACTTCAACGATAGTCGAAGCAACATCCTAATGGCCAAGACCATCGACATTAGTTCGACCTCGTTCGAACCACGATGAGATATTACTTCAACGATAGTCAAAGCAACATCCTAATGGCCAAGGACATCGACATTAATTAGACCTCGTTCGAACTACGACGAGATATTACTTCGCTGACAGTCGAAGCAACATCCTAATGGCCAAGGCCTTCAATATTAGTTCGACCTCGTTCGAACCACGACGAGATATTACTTGGACAACAGTCAAAGCAACATCCTAATGGCCAAGGCCATCGATATTAGTTTGACCTCATTCGAACCACGATGAGGTATTACTTCGACGACAGTCAAAGCAACATCCTAATGGCCAAATCCATTGATATTAGTTCGACCTCGTTCGAAGACGACGACATATAACTTCAAAGACAGTCAAAACAACATCCTAATGGGCAAGGCCATCGATATTAGTTTGACCTCATTCGAACCACGATGAGATATTACTTCGACGGCAGTCGAAGCAACATCCTAATGGCCAAGCCCATCGATATTAGTTCGACCTTGTTTGAACCACGACGAGATATTACTTCGACAACAGTCGAAGCAACATCCTAATGGCCAAGTCCATCAATATTAGTACGAATTCATTTGAACCACGATGAGATATTACTTCGATGACAGTCGAAGCAACATCCTAATGGCCAAGGCCATCGACCTTAGTTTGACTGTTCGAACCACAATGAGATATTACTTCGACAACAGTCGAAGAAACATCCTAATGGCCAAGGCCATCGATATTAGTTCAACCTCTTTCAAACCAAAATGAGATATTACTTCGACGACAGTCGAAGCAACATCCTAATAGCCAAGGCCATCGACATCAGTTCGACCTCATTCGAACCACGACGATATATTACTTCGATGACAGTCGAAGCAACATCCTAATGGCCAAGGCCATCGATATTAGTTTGACCTTGTTTGAACCACGGCGAGATATTACTTTGATGACAGTCGAAGCAACATCGTAATCGCCAAGGCCATCGACATTAGTTCGACCACGTTCAAACCACGATGAGATATTACTTCGACGACAGTCGAAGCAATATCCTAATGGCTAAGGCCATCGACATTAGTTCAACCTCGTTCGAACCACAACGAGATATTACTTCGACGACAGTCGAAGAAACATCCTAATGGCCAAGGCAATCGATATTAGTTCGACCTCGTTCGAACCACGACGAGATATTACTTCGATAACAGTCGAAGCAACATTCTAATGGCCAAGGCCATCGACATTAGTTCGAGCTCGTTTGAACCACGATGAGACATTAATTCGACAACAATCGAAGCAACATCCTAATGGCCAAGGCCATCGATATTAGTTCGACCTCGTTCGAACCAAGACGAGATATTGCTTCTATGATGGTCTAATCAATATCAAAATCTCCAAGGCCATCGACATTATTTTGACCTCGTTCGAACCATGACGAGATATTACTTCGACGACAGTCGAAGCAACATCCTAATGGCCAAGGCCATCGACAATAGTTCGAACTCGTTCGAACCACGACGAGATATTACTTCGATGACAGTCAAAGCAATATCCTAATGGCCAGGGCCATCGATATTAGTTCGACCTCGTTCAAACCACGATGAGATATTACTCTGATGACAGTCAAAGCAACATCCTAATAGCCAAGTCCATTGACATTAGTTTGACCTCGCTCGAATCACGACGGGATATCATCTCTACAATAGTCAAAAAAAATCCCAACAGTGACACAAGCTTCACGCAATAAACAAAAGGGGAAACGACAAACATACAAATTGACAAAAGTAAAGTTTATATTACAACAAAAAATCATTTACATTCGTCCCTACAAACAGGCCCTAGCACAGCCCATACTCAAAAATTTCTAAGCAAAAAATAAATGTACAAATCAAAACTGCACATCGTCCACAGCATGGTAGGCATCTTCATACCACGAATCCGAGTCAAGGTGATTCGCGTCATCAGAAGTGACACCCTCCCCATCAGGAGTGAGAGGGTCGTACCCACATGACTCACGAGTTGCACGTGCTTCAGCATACATCGCCTGAACCTCCACCTCTGTCGCCCGACCCTCAGCATAAAAAGCTTTATATACATCGAGTCGAGCCTCTACATAGTCCCATAACTCGTACAAGCGACATGCCCTGATCGGTTGAAGGAAGAGATGTTGAGGGCCCAGATGACGATTTGCCGCCTCCGCCCTCAGCGAAGCCATTTGCCCTTACAATATGGTCAACTCCACCTCTAACTTCCCAACACACCTTTCAAAACCTGCGACTCTACGATCGGAGGCTTCCCTATCTCCCACAAGTTCCGACCTAGATATACATAGGGCATCCTCCAAATAAACCATTTTAGAAATAGCAATGGCCAACTTGTCAACATTGTCATTCAACTCGCCCTTAAGTCTGTCGACCTCCATTGCCTTAGCACTTACCTCAGCATTCAAGTCGGCTACCTACAGCTGTAAGTCAGCTTTCTCTGCCGTGACCCCCTGACTCAGCTCAAGCTCATCCTCCTTCGCCTTAAGAAGGGCCTCCAATTCACTGTTACAGGCGATAGCCCTCATAAGCTCCTCGCCCCTCTCCTTCAGCTCTTCTACCCTACGCTCCAATTGGTCATCCCGCTATTAAGTCCCTCGCGGAACACCTAGAACTCGGGATCCTACTGATAGATGTCAGACATCGCCCGGTGCTTAACACGGTACTGATGGTATTTCGACAACATATTCTTATAGAGGCCCGTCCTTCTTTGTTCACGGCGATCTTTCTCCACCTCCAGAATGAGGGTCTCACAAAAAAAACCAGAGTTAAAAAAAATACGCCATTGCTACACCAACCCCACGACGCAAAGAAAAGAAAAAGGAACCTACCTGTAAGGCAACACCGGTGACCTTCCGAGATAACTCCGCATCACTCATCGCCCCAAGCATCTCGCTTTCAGGAGAACTACATAAAGGAGCAAGGGCCGACGCAACCTGCTCGCTATTCAGCAACAAGTTGTAACTCCCCAAAATTACCACGTGGTGGTCGGACCCATTCGTCCTTACTTCCACATGGGTATGGCGACCCAAAAACTCATCAACGTCCTCTAGGGCGATATCAAAACCCGATTTGTCCTCCTTCATACGAGGTCCTCCGACATTGGACGACGCGCCCCTTTCAGCGAAACGTACCGAACTGAATCCCTATCTAACTCTCTCCATTAAGGGTGACTTCCCCGACAAAATGGCGTCAGCCATAAACACGGGCACCGGGGCCGTCCGAGATGCTCCACTTCCATTAGCTTCAAGGTTACACACTTTCCTATCTCCAACCTTCTCCCTTTTCTCTCTAACGGCTCGTCACCATTAGAAGATTCATCGACAGGATGTGGGTCCAGTGCCAATGAGGCCATTTCTCTTATGAATGCAATTCTAGATACATCCCCCTATTAAAGAAGTAAATGGCAACCTTCTCGGACAGACTCGCAGAAAATGTATCGAGTGTCCCACCAGAAAGCAAAGACTGGCGTTATGATGACCCGACCCATTGTCTTATGAGCTACCACTTTGTTTCCCTCATTTTTTGCTTCTTTATGATTCATTATCGGTGTCTTCCGTGATCGATTTGGGTTGGATTGATTTTAGAAAGAAATGAGACACTTAGTCTCTTTAAGGAAGACTTAGTTTGGAAAAGTCAATTGGATGTTGACTTATGTGCTATAGGGCTCGGATATGAATTCCGATGATTCGGTTAGCTTCGGAGGATGATTTGTGACATAGGAGTGTGATCGGAAGTGATTTTGGAGCTCCGAGGTGGAATTAGGCTTGAATTGGTGAAGTTAGTATTTTGGCGATTTCTGGTCGATAGGTGAGATTTTGATCTGAGGGTTGGAATGGGATTCCGAGAGTTTCTGTAGCTTTGTTATCTGATTTGGGATGTGTGTGCAAAATTTTAGATCATTCAGAGGTGATTTGGTTGGATTTTTTATCAAATGCATGTTTCGAAAGTTTTAGAAGAACTTAGGCTTGAATTCGGTGTAATTTGATGGTTTTGGTGTTACTTGAGGTGTTTTGATGATTGGAACAAGTTTGAATGAGGTTTTAAGAGGTGTTGGTGCTTTTGGTTGAGGTCCCGGGGACCTCGGGGTGATTTCGGATGGCTAACGGGAAGATTTTTAAACTTGGGAAATTTCAGAGTTTTTGCTGTTGCTGGTATTTTCGCACATGCGTCTTGGGGACCGAAGCTGCAGTGTCGCACATGTAGGGGAATCACCGCAGATGCGGTTTTGGAGGATGAAGGCTAGAACCGCAGATGCGGTGGGAGGCCACACTTGCGGAGCTGCATATGCGGCTGGTGGACCGCAGATGCGGTTTGGGCCAAGTGATGATTTTTCTGCAGAAGCGGTCGAGGTGGCCGCATCTGCGAAGCCGCAGATGCGGAAATGGTGTCGCAGAAGTGACTTTTGGGATTTTTAATGACTTTTAGTAGAAGTCAACTTTTAACCGCAAATGCAGTACGGCAGAAGCGGTGGAGGGATCGTAGATACAAAAACCCTTGGGCAAAAGGTATATAATTCATCCTTCGCGATTTTTGAAGGGTTTTATCATTTCTAATTTTGGATTGAGGGCTTTTGGGCGATTTTGAAGAGGTATTTCAAGAGAATTTCGATAAGGTATGGATTTTTTACTCAAAACACAATCATATGGTGTTATTTCATGAATTTAGACTAAAACTTTAAGAAAACATGGACTAAAAATGGTGGTTTAGGGCTTGGACTTAAGAGAGCAGAATTGAGGATTTGAAGGGTCAATTGAACTCCGATTCTTGTGTTTTTATTATGTATAAACTCGTAGCGAGATAAAGAAACCGTTGATGTGAAAATTTCTGAGTTTCAAGAAGTGGGCCCGAGGCTTAGGTTTTGCAAATTTCGAGATTTTTGATATTTTTCGATTATTTTTTATTGGGTTTTGTTCCCTTATCCTATAGTCACGTATTCATTGTGGTTTTGGTCAGATTCGACATGCGAGGAGGCCGATTTGGGAGTCAAGGGCATAGCGAGCTAAAGTTTTGGTCGGCTGGAGGTGAGTAGTGATTGTAAATGATGTCCTGGGGGTTTGAAACCTCGGATTGCACAATATAGTGCTATATTGAGGTAAAACAAGCATTTAAATGACGAGCACGAGGTTGTTTGCTATTGGGGATTTTGACTTGGCCCGTACCGATTGATGTTTTTACCGCGTATTTGACTAAGAATTGTTTGTTATCATCATGATTTGGGCTTATTGCCATATTTGGGGTTCATGTCGACTACTTGAATCCTTCGTGGACTTTATTCACTGTTTCCTCACTATTTTGACATAATTACTTGAACTCAGTCCAATTGATTACTATTGTTTTACAAACTTAGCCACTTATACTTGAATTTTGAGTCTTAAATGATATTTCCAATGTTATTTGGGCCGAGCACTAATGTTTTACCGATGCCCGAGGGGCGTAAGATGATTTCTGGACTAAGTGAGGTCGAGGGCCATATGAGAGAATATGCTGAGTGATATGAGATACTTTATATGCCACGAGGTGGCTTGAGCGATGGGAGGCAGAGTGATGTGAGGTTGAGTGCTGAGTGATGATGCCACGAGGTGTCTTGATACAATGCTTGGGCCGTAAGGGGCCCCTCCAGAGTTTGCACACCTATAGTGAGCGCGAGAGTGAGCCCGAGAGGCCGATACTATGCTGAGTGACTGATACTAATCCTAATGTGCTGATACTGTTCTAAGCGATTGATAATAAGCCCGAGGGGTAGATTACTACTTAATATTTACCTGTTGTTCTACCTGATTTACCTATTTTTAAAAGGAGATTTCACTAATTCTTCACGGTTTTACTGCTTTAAGTGATTTACTGCCTGATATAGAATTGCTTTGTGCCTTTATGCGTTTTCAAGCTTTCAGTCATTATTTATGATTATTACTCACTAGGTCGGAGTACTCACATTACTCCCTACAATATGTGTGCAGATTAAGGCACAGTAGAGTCCGCTCCTGAGCGCTGACCCTTCCAGACCAAGCAGTGGTTTGGAGTTACGAGGAAGCTGTTGGCGTTCACAGCTCCGTGTCTCCCCTATCCTTTATCATTTATGTTTTCTTCAGACTATTGTGTCGGACTTCAAACTTTGTAGACTCATAGCAGATTCTGTAGTAGCTCATGACTTGTGATACCCCAGTTTGAGCTGTGTCGGGATGGTTTCCCTTGTTATTGTCACTGTTTCCGCAATTATGGCTATCTTAAACATGTTTTAGAATTGCTTATGTTAATTAATTATTTTAAAAGAGGTTTTTGCGTTGTTCTGGCTGACCTTGTATTCACGAGAGGTGCCATCACAACCGGGTCCAGGAATTGGGTCGTGACAAGTTGGTATCAGATCCTAGGTTGCATAGGTCTCGCAAGTCATGAGCAGGTTTAGTAGAGTCTTATGGATTAGTACGGAGACATTTGTATTTATCCTCGAGAGACTGCAGAACCTTTAGGAAAAACTTCATATTCTTGAAATTCTTGTCATGCGACTTTGTTGATCCGAGAACTAAACTTCTGTATTCTGTTCTCTCGCAGATGGCGAGGACTCGCGCTACCGGACGAGGTGGACGACCACCAGTGCCACCCACTGAGGCCACCAAAGGCCGTGGACACGGTCGTGGTCGTGGAAGAGGCAGAGTGGCGAGGGCAGCACCTGTTGATCCACCAGCTTCCCTAGGTCCGGATCAGGCTCCAGCAACACCAGTTCTGGCACCAGTTGTGCCCATTGTGATTCCGGGTCTTCAGGAGGCCCTAGCTAAGATCTTATCGGTTTGCACTGGCCTGGCTCAGGCAGTTTCAGCCACTACCGCAGTAGCTACTTCACAGGCCGGGGGAGGCAATCAGACCCCCGCTGCTCGCACACTTGAGCAGGTAGTGCATGGATTGCAGACATCGAGTGCACCTCTAGCTCAACCAGTTACATTAGTTCAGGAGTTCGTAGTTCCAGCTATGCTAGATGATGAGCAGCATCGTCTCGAAAGGTTTGGTAGGCTCCAGCCTCCGTCATTCAGTGGTGCCGAGGGCGAGGATGCCCAGGGTTTTCTTGATAAGTGTCAGCGTATGCTCCGTACAATAGGGATTTTGGAGTCGAGCGGTGTGGCATTTACCACCTTTCAGTTTACTGGGGCTGCCTTCACTTGGTGGGAGGCGTATGATAGGCGTAGGTTGGTTGGTGCAGCGCCTTTGACTAGGCAGGAGTTCTCCACTCTCTTCTTGGAGAAGTATGTACCATAGTCCCGCATGGAGGAGCTGCGTAGGTAGTTTGAGTGGCTACGGCAGGGAGATATGACTGTGTCTTAGTATGAGGCAAGGTAGTCTGAGTTGGCTCGTCATGCCACCTGGATGGTCCCCACAGATCGTGAGAGGATCAAGAGGTTTGTGGATGGCCTTAATTACCATCTCTGTGTTCTGATGACTAGAGAGGGAGTTTTGGGTATTTCATTTGAGGAGGTGGTTGATATCGCTCGTGAGATTGAGATGGCTCGCCGGCAGGATAAAGAGGAGAGGGAGGCCAAGAGGCCTCAAGGTTCTGGCAGTTTTAGTGGTGCTCCGTCTAGGGGCCAGTTCCAGCATGGTAGAGGTCGTTCTTTCAGGCTCGCTCAGTCGGCCCATCCAGAGTATCGTAGGGCATCTTCAGGTCGTGGTTATCATGGTTCTCAGTAGGGTCAGCCTTCACTTAGCTCCCTTCCAGCCCAGAGTTCATCTCATGCCCCGTCAGCTCAGCGTTCTTCTATGCTGAGCGCATCAGCTGGTCTCTCCGGTGCGAGGAGTTCTCTTCAGTCCCCTTCTCCAGCACCTGGGAGTTGTTTTGAGTGTGGAGAGTTTGGTCATATCTGGAGGCAGTGTCCTCGTCGCATTTCCAATTCATCTCAGCAGAGGGGTCAGCCTTCGTCTTCTTCTCCAGTTACTTCACCACCCGCCCAGCCAGCTAGGGGTGGAGGTCAGGTAGCTAGGGATCTCCCCTAGAGGGGAAGGTCGATCGGGCGGTGGCCAGGCCCATTTTTATGTTATTCCATGCAGGACAGATGTCATTGCTTCAGATGCTGTCATTACAGGTATTATTTCAGTCTGCCATAGAGATGCCTCTGTCCTATTTGATCTCAGTTCCACTTATTCTTATGTTTCCTCATATTTTGCTCATTATTCGGATACGTCCCGAGGATGTCTTCCCTTACCTGTTCATGTATCTACCCCGGTGAGCGATACGATTATTGTAGACCATGTGTACCGGTCATGTGTTGTAACTATTGGGGGTCTGGAGATCCGAGTTGATCTATTTCTATTGAGCATGGTGGACTTTGATGTTATTTTGGGTATTGATTGGTTATCTCCATGTCATGCTATTCTAGACTGCCAAGACAGTCACTTTGGCCATGCCGGGTGTACCGAGGATCGAGTGGCGTGGTGTGACTGATTATGTTCCTAGTAGAGTGATTTCTTTCTTAAAAGCCCAGTGTATGGTTGGGAAGGGTTGTCTTACATATTTGGCATTTGTGAGGAATTTTGGAGCTGAGACTCCTATCATTGATTCTGTTCCAGTTGTGAGGGAGTTTCCCGGTCTATTCCCTGTAGACCTGTCGGGCATGCCACCAGATAGGGATATTGATTTTGGTATTGACCTGGTGCTGGGCACTCAGCCCATTTCCATTTTGCCATATCGTATGGCACCAGCAGAGTTGAAAGAATTGAAAGATCAGTTTCAGGAACTCCTAGATAAGGGATTCATTTGCCCTAGTGTGTCACCATGTGGTGCGTCGGTTTTGTTTGTGAAGAAAAAGGATGGCACGATGAGAATGTGCATCGATTATAGGCAATTAAACAAGGTAACAATGAAGAACAAGTACCCTCTGCTTCGTATTGATGATTTATTCGAACAACTTTAGGGAGCGATGGTGTTCTCCAAGATGGATCTCCGTTCGAGCTATCACCAGTTCAAGATCATGGATTCAGATATTCTTAAGACAACCTTCAAGACTAGATATGGTCACTATGAGTTTCTTGTTATGTGTTTTGGGCTGACCAATGCCCCAGTGGCGTTCATGCATTTGATGAACAGTGTATTTTCGCCTTATCTGGATTCGTTCATTATTGTTTTCATTGATGATATGCTGGTGTATTCGCGTAGTCAGGAGGAGCACGCGGAGAATTTGCAAGTTGTATTGCAGAGGTTAAGAGAGGAGAAGCAATATGCAAAGTTCTCCAAGTGTGAGTTTTGGCTCGGTTCAGTGTCAGTGGCTTTCTTGGGACACGTGGTGTCCAACGAGGGTATTCAAGTCGATCCGAAGAAGATAGAGGCAATTCAGAGTTGGCCTAGACCGTCCTTAGCCACAGTGATTCGTAGTTTCCTTGGTTTGGCAGTTTATTATCACCGGTTTGTTTGGGGATTTTCCTCTATAGCATCGCCCTTGACCAAGTTGGCTCAGAAGGGTGCTCCATTTGTATGGTTGGACGAGTGCTAGGAGAGCTTTCAGAAGCTCAAGACAGCTTTGACCACAGCTCTAGTATTGGTTTTGCCATCAGCTTCAGGTTCTTATACAGTGTATTATGATGCTTCGAGAGTTGGGATTGGTTGTATTGATACAGGGGGTAGAGTGATTGCTTATGCTTCTCGTTTTTTGAAGCCCCGCGAGAAGAACTACCCTGTTCATGATTTGGAGTTTGCGGCCATTCAACAGGGAGATTCGGAAATTGCAGAGGCTTGGTTCGATCAAGCCGCTGAGTATTGGAAACAGGCTATAGCGCTTACTCCCGGTAATTATATTGAAGCGCATAATTGCTTCCATAGTTCATACATTGAAGATTTGGAGGCATTACTTGTATGGCGTATCTTGTGAGGTATTCACTGATCATCGCAGTCTTTAGCATTTGTTCAAGAAAAAGGATCATAATTTGAGGCAGCATAGATGGTTGGAATTGCTTAAGGATTATGACATCACCATATTGTATCATCCGGGAAAGGCCAATGTAGTGGCTGATGCCTTGAGTCGAAAGGCAGTGAGTATGGGGAGTTTGGCGTACATTCCAGTTAAGGAGAGACCCTTTGCAGTTGATGTTCAGGCTTTGGCCAATCGGTTTGTGAGATTAGATATTTCAGAGCTCAGCCGAGTGTTGGCTTGTGTGGTTTCTCGGTCTTCTTTATATGATCGTATCAGAGAGTGCCAGTATGATGATCCGCATTTGTTTGTCCTTAAGGACAGGGTTCAGCATGATGATTCCAGAGATGTGACCATTGGTGAGGATGGTGTGTTGAGGATGTAGGGCCGAACTTGTGTGCCCAATGTGGATGGGTTTCGGGAGTTGATATTGGAGGAGGCCCATAGCTCGCGGTATTCCATTCATCCGGGTGCCGCAAAGATGTATCAGGATTTGAGGCAGCACTATTGGTGGAGAAAAATGAAGAAAGATATTGTGGGATTTCTGCCTCGGTGCCTCAACTGTCAACAGGTGAAATATGAGCATCAGAGACCGGGTGACTTACTTCATCGGACGATTATTCCAGAGTGGAAGTGGGAGAGAGTCACTATGGATTTTGTGAGTTGTCTTCCTAGGACTTTGAAGAAGTTTGATTCGATTTGGGTGATTGTGGATTGGCTGACCAAGTCTGCGCACTTTATTTCGGTGTGTACTACCTATTCTTTGGAGCGGTTGACAGGGTGACGAGGCCAATGGGTATAAGATTTTTCTGCTTGCACTCTGTCAAAATTCTAGTATAGTTTATGATATCGTCCCACAGAGATTGGAGAATCCAGCTACAAACTTATAATATTTGTGAGCACGTAATTTTTACCCCAAGCAAAAGAATTCCAAGATCAAAATAAATAACTTTTGGTTACAATATTTGTGACTCGTGTGAA
>MU680569.1:0-15825 GCA_026770625.1 Nicotiana glauca | reverse complement strand
TAATTTCACAAGTGCAATCTAGGGAGGGTAATGATACGCAGACCTTACCCCTACGTAGAGATGTTATTTCTGATAGACACTCGGCTCAAGAAAAGCAAAATCTCACAGTTTTAAGGAAGAGATACAAAAGTGAAGATGTCATGGGAAAGAGAAGCGGTAGCCACTGCTAGATAAATAAGACAACTGAAGCAAAAGAAATAGAAAGTAGTAATAGAACTCAAAGAATAGAAAATACTAGATTATACTACTACCACATGTATATATGGAAAATAAATACATATATGAAAAAGAAATACTAAGCTATACTACGCTTGGCTACTTATTAACCTATTACCCTAATACCCGATCTCCATATCCTGCTATCAAGGGTCATGTCCTCGATAAGCTAAAAATGTGTCATGTCATGCCTAATCACCTCACCTCAATATTTCTTTAGCTTACTTTAATTTCTCCTTGGCCCCACCATAGCCAACCTCTCATACCTCCCCACTAGGACAACAATATATCTCCTCTTCATAAGTCTGAACTGTCTCAACCCCGCTTTTCGCATCTTGTCCACTACAAAGACTACTCGTACCTTGTCTAGAATATCCTCATTCTTAATCATATCTCTCCTGATATGCCCACATATTCACTTCAACATTATCATTTCCGCTACTTTCATCTTCTAAATATGAGAGATCTTGACTAGTAAAAGCTCCATCCCTTATAACATAGTTAGTCTAACAATCACTTCGTAAAACTTACCTTTAAGCTTTGGTGGCACATTCTTATTATACAAAATGCTTAGTGCGAGCCTTAATTTTATGCACTTCGCTCTAATACAATGTGTGACATCATAACCAATCTCCTAATTACTTGGATTATAGACCTAATATACTTAGAAACTTTCTTCCTTAGGGGTGACTTGTGTATCCAGCCTCACTTTCACGTCTGTCTCCTGAGCCACGTCACTAAACTTGCACTTCAAGTATTCCATCTTAGTCCTACTCAACCTGAAATCTTTAGACTTCACTGTGTGCCTCTACACCTCCAACCTAGCGTTAAACCCGCATCACGTCTTCTCAATCAATACTCTGTTATCTGCAAATAACATGTGTCAAGGTACTTCCCCTTTGATGTATCGCGTAAACTCATTCGTCACTAAGGCAAATAAGAACAGGAGCTGATCCCTGGTAGAACCCATCATTAGAGGCGGAGCCAGGATTTTAAGCTTATTGATTCGGAATTCTAATCGTTTTAAGTTATTGTGTTCTAAATTAATAATTTATATATATTCAATGGATTTTTTAAGACAAATATAGGGTTTGAACCAAAGCTACCGGTTCGACCGAACCCGCCGGCGACGCTCTAGGTTCGCCCCTGCCCATCATGACTCTACCATACATATCCTTAATTGCGTTGGTATATGTGACTCGAACACTTCACTCGTAGTTTGAAGCATCCTCTTAGGCAGGAACAAAAAGTATGAGACCAAAGTGGGAAGTGACTAGGTTTTTTTTTTTGACATTTTGAGAAATTAGAGGGCACAAGTTGATAAATTTTGCTCAGATGGGCAGCAACAACTAACCACTAGTAAAAATCTGGAAAGAAGATAATATATTACTTTTAACTCAAATGGTCCCTTAAGTTTGAGGGATGTTAAAATAGTGGTTAAATTAGACTACTATTAAACAGTTTTCATCACTTATATATAGCTTGATCCAGATGCACGCAGTAAATGCACAACCGCCAGTGGTTTCGGGAGCTCTGGCTGGATTTAGCAGGTTATCGATCGGTTCAGTTCAGGCACAAAATTAACAGGTTTGCTCCTCCTCCCTCTCCTGTTTTCATGTTTCTTTTTTCTTTGATTCGTAAATTTAATTCGCATTGAGGCTTAGAAATTGGTAGCAATATGATTAATTTTGTATTTTGAATATAGACCGAGATTAAGGGAAGTAGATGAGCCTGTTTCAGGCATTTATAACATGTTTAGCGAAGCTTCTCCAAGACCAAAAGCACTTTCATAAGCACTTTTTTGAGAAAAAATACAATTCAAAGCAGTTTTTAAAAGTTTAGCCAAATACTAATTATTGTGCAAGAGTGTCTTTCAAATTTATTAGCCAAACACAAACTGTTTTTTCAAAGTATTTTTTTTAAAAGCACCTTTAGAAAAGAACACTTTTCAACCTAAGGTGATTTTAGAAGCTTGGCCAAACAAGCTATTAATCTGCTAGAATTTGTACTTACTTATCCCAAATAGAACTAATTTGGCAATGTATCATGGGAAAATGTTTATTTGCGCCAAATGAGTTAAATCTATGTTTGTACTTGGGCATAAAAGTTGTTGAATTCCCATTATGTATTGAAATGACCTTTGATTTTCAATGAACCAGAAAATTCCGAACTTGTTGAACTCCTCTTATCCTTAAAATTCACGTTCCTACTTGTACATAAAAGTTATTGGATTCCCACTATGTATTAGAATAACCTTTCGAATTGTTTGGTTTAAGAAACAATTCGACGTGGAAATCACCCCATATAATCGGTATGCAGTGAGGTAATATAATTTTATCACTGCTTGTTATATCTCCAACATAATGAGACAATCATTCTGCCAAAAGTCTGCGTTTAAATTCTGCATGGTCTTTTCACAATCTTCTCTTGATATTTCAATTAATACATGTAAAGAGTGTGAAGGCACCCAAGGGTGTCACTTAATGGTCAATGAAGTGGGATGAAATTCATGGAAGGCTATGGTGCAAATTGCAGTTGAGGAAAAACACTAGGTGATTTTTCTCATCGGCCTAAGCCTTGGCAGGCAAAGTTACATGTTATATGTGCAGGTGGGAGGTAGCATATCCTTGGTGAAATAGTCTGAGGCGGGTAAACTGTCCCAAACACCGCTGTTAACTAAAACAAATAGGTGTTGGTGAAGAATGTGATTTTTGTTCGAGTAAAACTCTAATTTACGTGTTCTCTACATTTGAACATGTTGGCAAATGCCAATATATTCCTCACCCAGGAGAAGAGTTTGATTGTCATATGACACCTGCTAACATTTTTTTATCTTCTATATGTAGTGTATATTATTCTTGTCAAACATACATAATGAAAGTCAAACTGGTGACATTTCAATCCAACTTGGATGGCATAGAGCTTATATCCTGATAAGTGCAGTTGAAGATGCATATTTCAACTCGGGTTGGATGACATTTCATTCACACCCCTTCCACACTTTATCTTGTAGTAATTTGTTATTTGAAAACTTAACTTACACAGATTTAGGTTTATGTGCTTGTTACAATCTTCCTAAAAGGTCGCATGACTCTGCTTCCTTTTTTTGGGTCTCAAAAAATTGTTAAGTTTCAATAACCAGTATCTAACAAGTACTTCTGGTACTTATGCCTAGTGACATTTTAGGAATGCTAAATAACATTCAACTTCATTCTCTAATTTCCAGCCTTTATCCAATACCCTTTTTAGCCAAGTTTCCTTTGAAATTTGACCAATATCCAGTGAAATTCTCACCAGAAAGGTTCATTTGGAAAGATAGCAACTTGGGCAGTTTATATAGTCTGAATGCAAAGTAACCATATGGATTTGGCTGGTAAAGCAAATAGTATCCCTTAAGAAAAATTTTGGCGATATTCCATGCTTTTATCATTATTTATCAGTCTGATTAATATTGCATAATCTGCATAGCAGGTGCTACTACTTATAGTCGAAGGATTGTTCTACTCCCTAACGTGTGTGTGTGTGTTTGGGGGGAGGGGGGAGGGGGGAGCAGGGAGCGGGGAGCAACATTGATAGCTTTTCCAGGGAGAGAAATTGTGTATTGAAATCAAGAAATTGTAGTACTTAATGTACATTATTCACCAAAATGGTTATGTCCAGATCTTGGCAATGAACATGAGCAAATTAAGAAAGACAATGCCAAACACAGGAGTTTGGCAATGTTGACAATGAACTCCCTAACGGCAGAGTTTCATGAAACAAATCTGACAAGTAATTCCCGATATTATCAGGAGAAAATCTTACTAAGACCTCCAAATTCTTTTCCCCACTCAATACTATCATATAGTAATCATAGAAATCTCGATAAGCAGGTACTAGTTTTCTTGCTATTGACACTTTGATCTCGTCTCGTAGCTTTCCATCTGGAACCACCCAAGATTTTTGTTTCTGGTATGATTCGTCAAAAGCTGTGTTGAATTTTCTGAAATGTTCCTTTATTATATCAGGGGAAACTGATGGATCCAAACTTTCAGGCAGGCACAAAAACACCTTATTCCAAGCCACGTTTTCATAGTTTGTTGCATATAGTTTTACCTTTCTCTCAAGCTTTGATATCCAATCATCTCCTAGAAGACACTTGAGTACACTTGTACGAACCTTCTCGATAACGAATTGGAGATTGTTAGCTAGGAAAAGATAGGATAAAGCGATGTCATTATAAAGCTTAGCTTTGCTGTCAAGCTTGCAAAGGAGTACAAGGATGATCCAAGCAAGTCTAGCAGATACTGCTGAAGTTGGCGTCTCGTTGGCTGATGGACTGTCGAAGTAAGATTCAGGAAATGGCGATTGTGCTGCGGGGGCAGAGTCACAAATTATATCAGAGAGGACTCCGCTGTAGTTAGCCAGTGAACATACATAATCTAAAGCAGAATTGGTCAATGGATGAATCCCACCACCAGGAACTGGTGTTCTTAAGGAATTCTTCTGGATTGACGACTCAAAATCAGAGAGAGTTGTTTGGATTGAGGCCTTAAGTTTGTGAAGGATGGATAGGGCTTGCATTTTGACTGCTGAGATTGATTCATATGAAAAGATTGATTCAATCTCTGGCAAGAGTTCTGAGATTGTTTCATGCAAGTCCATTAAAAGGAAAATATTTTCAGGTGATTTTTTGGATTTGGCAATAACCTCTGGAAATCTAAACAGATTGATTCCACCTTCTTTTGCTATATCAGTGAAACATGTTTCTCTGATTGTGTTGGAGGCTGAGAACACATGATCACACAGAAACCTCTCTCCATAGAAGAATGTTTTCACTCCAACTTTCACTGCATTTATCCAGTGCTTGACTTGATGCTCAAGAGCATCTGAATTCTTCCCATTAATATGGGCCGAGCTACGTGATTCAATCCCAAGACGATAGAGGCCTTCGTCCACGATTGACTTTCTGAAAATTTTGTAGATCTTCACACACTCTTTGGCATAACCAGAACCAACCATACAATCTGCAATCAGGTTGAGATCAGACATAGCTAGAACAGAAAGCCGTTCAACCTCGGATATGGATTCAACAGCTGCCTGAATATCATTTTCAGAGCCAGTTTCATCTTCTTGTGAATCAACTGAAATTGATTGTGATAAGTGTGAGGACTGACTAGACTTAGATACTGATTCTGGATCTAAATGCTCCTTGTTTGTTGACAAAATTTGATAGAATTCTTTCTCAAGTCTTTTCATGGCTGTTTGCATCAAGTTATGTGCTAGCACAAGCTTGTTAGAAGTTGAATGCTCCATAACAAGAAAGTGCATAGCTCTTTTTAAGTCTTTGACACATTGAATGAATTCTTTGGCTTCTTTTCTGTCTTCTTGAAAAAGTGAAATGAATTTCTCAAAGGAGTATTCTTTGGGATCCCATTTTTTGATAATGGTCTCAGCGTTATCGATGTTTTCCTCCATGATTGATTGGGATAGTGTGTGTGAAGGTGTTGGAGGAGGTAAATGACTGGAATAGGTAGAAAGGGATGAATTTGTTTTGGAGAAAGAGAAGAGGCTTTTCTTGGCTCGCCTTGGCGTCGATGGTGATGATGCTTCTCTTTTAGAGTTGTCAAGAATTGCCATTTTTGATGAATTTTACAGAATGTAGCAAAGAGAGGAATGTGAATATTTGAGCTATGAATAACAGTTATGTTAGAAGTGTGTTTAAATAGGAAAGGGAGGAGTTGCAGTTCCTAATTGAGCAAAGGTGAAAGTTGACTTTGTGCACTCATGGACTTGAAAAAGACTATGAATTTCTTCAAACTTATGAGGTAAAAGAGGGCCATAGCTGAATTTGTTGACAATTGCATATATTTAGGAGATGTATTTAGTTTCTGTTTGAACTGAGATTGTGTTGACAAAACTCCACCAAAAATATTAAAATAAATGTCAGACCTTTGAGATGAGGGATGTGTTGGCATTGGTTTGACTGGTCATCCCAATATATGGTTACAAACCAACTCTATAGTCTATGGTCATCCCAATATATGGTTACAAACCAACTCTGTAGTCTATGGTCATCCCAATATATGGTTATGTACAAACCAATTTTCCAAAAAAGAAGAAGAAAAGACTAATTATGTAGTCTATGATCCATCTTAAAATAGAATAAAGAGAAGGCTACTTGAGGCACAAAGCTTTCAGTATGTGCAAGGTTTGGGGAAGGATTAAATCATATTATATATTTTACGTTGTATTTCTGCCCCAAAAAGAAAGAAAAAAAAGTTCCATTAGATTGAAAAGGTCACTACTGGCAACTCTTAATATTGCGCCAAGGCTCTCTTTTCCCACCATTTATTTATAATGTCTCTTAATATTGCGCCAAGGTTCTCTTTTTTCACCATTTGTTTATAATGTCTAAGTAGTTTGGTTAGGCCAAGAGAGTTTAGTTCATTGTTGAGTTCCCTACTTGCTCCATATGTGATTCGAACGCTTATTTGGCAGAAGTGAATGGCACTTTACCACTAAAGGAAACGTTTATTTTTATTAAGGTTAAGATATCTAAATCTAAAAATAAATACATTTAATGGTCTAATGTCTTAATCTCTCAAAGTATGACTTCTAGGGTCTAAATCATCTTCAATCATGTGAACCTATTTGACTGGGCATGGAGTTTAAGAAAAGAGATAAGACTTTTGAACTTGTGGTGTAAAATGAGTAACATATATTTTGTGTGGCTATAAATCATTGCATAAAGGTGAATTTTTTCCAAATAAAGAAAGGGGTCATTCTTTTTGGCACGGACCAAAAAGGAAATAGGTTCACATAAATTGAAACGGAGGGAGTAGATTTTAACGGTATACAACATATATTGGACACCTTTTATCGTGGATTTTTTTACTTATTTCAAGTTTGAATACCCTAAATAAAATTTCTAGTTTCGTCATTCACCTGCCTACAAAGTAAAACGAGGAGCAGAGTGGACTGAATGATCTAATTTATCAGCAGTTTATTTCTCTATGAAGGTGGAGTGTAAGAGTAACTAAGAACCATTTAGTAAATTGAAATTTGATAGAATATATCTTCTAATTTACGAGCAAAAATAATAACGACAACAATATATCTAGTGTAATTTTAAAAGTGGGGTCTAAGGAGGGCAATGTGTACGCAATCTTGTTCCTACCTCGTACAAGTAGAGAGGTTGTTTCCGATATTGACTTAAAGCGAACATACATAATCACAACAGAGGATTGTAATTTACAAGCATTTAGTCTATTTCCTTTTCCTTTTTCTTCATAATTTTTTTTGTTAAAGTCCTAACTTCACAAATTAAAAAGAAAGTATGAAATACCCCAGTTTATTTTATTTTTGTATATTCTTGTTTTCAGAGATGATGTAACAACTAGGAACATTTAATATCTTATATTAGTTTGATAAAGTAAACAACTTGGAAGGTGTTGAAGGAGTTCGCAGAATTGTTTTTGTTTTTTTCAGTTGGGACCATTTCATTATGGCCTAAATATATTATTATTCTTTAGTTAAAAATATTTGTCTTCTGGAAAATAGGCTTGTATTTCTCCTTATTTTCAGTTTCCATCGTGTTATTTTTTTCCTTAAAAAGCATATTGATGTTTGAATGAATACGTTGACTAATCAGTTTATATGAAGTACAAGTGCAACTTTAACGATCAAACGACTTTCAGTTCATAAAAATGACTTCCAATGGGAAATTATAGTCAAATTGCTCCTTCTAGTAGAGAAGAATTTTGCTAGCCAATAATTTCAAATGTTGAATTTTTTCTTCCAGAATTTAACAAGTTCATCTTCTTTCCCATTTCAGTAATTAGTGGGTAATCTCAAAATTACTTGGTTTTTATGTTTGAGCGACAATACCTTACCCGTGCATTGGTAACCTTTAAGATTAATTAAGTGTAACAGTTTCAGGGAAGTATATATATTTTTTTTCGAAACGGAAAAGTTTGTATTTGTGCAAATGCATGTTTGCATTATTTTAATATCACACGAAGCAACCAGATGTACAACTCGGGCCTATATGACATAACTGATCAATAGATCAACCTGGATCTCTACGTCAAATTGGTTGAACAAACTAATTCGTGCTATTTATATTAAGTAAAAATGGCAACGAGTTAGTTCACTAAGTAGCTCACATCTAATCCCTATTATTGCTGTAATATAATAGGTATGTTAGACTAAATGTTTTTTGACCAATTCCGATAATGTTTGAATAATAATATAATAGGCTAAAGAAAATCTTAGGTGAGGATAGCACGTATAATGCAGAATCAATTGACTGCATATCTGTCATAATCTCAGATCTCACAACCTTTTTTTTAATGCTTGAGAAAGAAAGATAACACGCTTATGGTACTTAAAAAAGTTTTTTTTCCTCATTAGTGGGCTCAAGTCTCCGAGTAAGCCATGACAAACGACTTGGTGTGTAGAAGCTTTTGCATTGTGTAAACCTATCTCAACATTATATGAAAGAGTAACGCCGGCCTGGTACACGAAGCATCCCTTGTTCACGCAAGATCTGGGGAAGGACCTCACCAATAAAAATATAATGTAGGCAATATAACCCAATGCAAGCATCAATGGCTGATTACACGGGTCGTACCCGTAACCGAAAGGTCATATGAAGATAGCTTTTACCATTAACATGAACTAGTATTATCCCTAATTCACTATTGATCAACGAGGCACTTAAGTACTTGAGGCACCAACTTACAGCACAATAGGCGATTTTTCCAACAATAACATCATAGCACAATCCACTTCAAGCCATGTTTCTTCACACAGCTTGGACAAATAAAAATTGTTTTCATCAACTGAGAAACCCGAAGAACAAGATGGGGCACAATTCAAAAAACTTAACCGATAATGGACTACCGCTATACTCTTCACCATTTAAGTCTCTTGTCCGTGACAAATTCAAACTCATGACATGCGTTTAACCCACGCATCAGAAAATCTTCAAGGGCAAAACGCAAGTGCGAGATCAAATTGCGGCGTTGCAGCGCACTTAGTAATCAACCGATCATTTATCCAATTAAGTGCGAATAAGCCTTAAAACCCTTGAGATCAAAGATAACAGGGTGTTCAACATAAAATAGGAATAAACTTGAAACTTGGAACAAATGAAGCTCCATATCAGTCATGTGTCTAATGTCATAAGCGCCAAACGAAACAAAGCTAAACAAAATTTGCATGCTCAATAGTTTCACCAGTATATTCTGATTCAAAACACAAAAGGCTCTGCCAAAATAGATCCTATCCTACACCTTGATGGCATACTTTCGGATGGGGAAGTACATCTCCTTCTTCTTCTCTCTCTCCGTCTTCAATGACGCCTGTAAGGACAAAGAACACAAGTTAATACACCATTAGTTGTTAAAGAACCAAAAAAAAATTCTGACAGGATTGAAGAAAACTGCCACATCATAAATCATCAAAACCCCCTTACATTAAATCAGTTATAAAATAAAACCTCTCGTAATCCGCATTTATAAGCAAATCCAAAACATCTATAGTTAGAAATATTTGAAAATGTTTTACGCAATAGTAGCAAAGAAAAATTGCTTAACTGGCCAACTAGTAATAGTGTCATTCTTTTTGGAATAGGAGAGTAGTATTTAAAACCAAGAGTAGCATCTGCACTGTCAAATTAGGAACCCACAAGCTCAGTAGTGCAAAGTGCATAAACACCAAATGTAGGATAAAATCAAGGATACCTGGTGCTTGGTCAAACGTTTGCGGATGGCCCTAGTTTTCTTAGGGCGCAGGTCAAGAGGCAGGTATTTTTTGTTCTTGTAAGCTTCCCGAAGAGCAGTTTTTTGCTTCTGCGAAATTACAGTCAGAACCTGTGCAATTGACAATCTTACCACCTTGCTGCATCCACACAATCATTAAAATAATGAGGTCAATGTCAAAAGTATAAACAAAGTCATACAACACAAAACAGCGGACACATTTGCATTTGACTTTTCAAGATTCATTCTATCGCTTGGTGACCAAACTAAGAAAGACACCACCAACTAAGATTTTCTTGCGTGCTGTGAGAATAATCACCAATATAGCAATACCAAGTCATACTCGTAAATGAGCCATACAACTCTTCCATATCACAAGCCAATAATAGCATTCTAATTGCTTCACTTTTGTATTGGAAAGTTGTTAGTAATGCCTTCCGGACCCTTGCATTTCTCTTTTTAGCATAGATTCTACTAAGACACCTCCAACCAAGTTTTCCTTGGGTGTCGTGACAATAAATACCACTACTTAAGTCTCAATCTGATATGAACTAGACAAGCTTCGCTTATTGCAAGCCATTAACAGCATACTAATTGCTTCACATTTGTATTAGTAGGTCTATAGTAACGCATACATAAAATAATTCTTGAAAAAAAAATCATATAAAAATAATTTTTTGAATCAAATAATATAAAACAATATTACTAGCAAAATAGCGGATAGTGTAATATATTGCGACACATCCTAAACAGAAAGAGTGTCATATAAAGGTCAATATAAGACATTAAGTTTACTTGCAATGTATGCTTATGCAATCACATGTATCACTTGCAATACACAAATCTCAAGTAAAATCATACTAACTCCGAACAAATATTCCAATCAACCACATAAAAAAGGAAGACAGAGTGCATACATTTTGGAGAGCTTGTTAGGAGCACCACCGGTGACCTTAGCCACACGAAGTAGGGCAAGCTCGGCCTTCAGATCCTTCAACTGAGCCAGGAGCTCAGTCTTTGTCTTGTTCCTCAGCTCATGAACCTTGATTCTTGCTGCATTTTCACCAATCACATAATCAGCCAAAGTGATATAAGCCTTACGAATAAAATCAATCAATCAATCAACTCTGCGTCAATTCCAAATCAATTAAAATATCGACTATATGTATCCTAGGTATAAATTTCGTTCTATTCATATTCATCAAAGTTAAACTATTTTTATACGTAAACATCACACAAAATCAACCAAACAATCAATTATACCTCAATTGCGAACTATTACGATATACTATATGAATCATCTGACGCTCAATTTATCGTTGAAGATATCATAGTTAGAATATTATTATGTGTAAGAAATCACTAAAATTTGGAGAAAAATTATCAGAAAACATTGAAAATGGATTCAAATTGTGAATTTAGAGTAGATTGAGTATACGCACCCATTGCTGCTACTGGAAGCTGTTTTTGGTGCAGAGGCTGCTCCTAGATTCTGAAACCCTACTTGGAAAACGGAGGGAATTAGGGATTTATTATATAGTGGGCTCTTACTTAGGTTCTCTTTTGGGCTGGATCGGCTGTAGTACTAGCCCATTTAGTTCAGTTTTGGGGTTAGCCCATTCCTAGCACAGCCCTGTTGTCGCGCGAATTAAACAAATAGCCATTTTAGGATCCTATTATTTAATGAATAGTCTAAATTTATAAAATTTTAAATTTAAGCCGCTTGTTCAATCATACGAATATCACGTTGAAAATTAACGTGGGATCTGAAGCTGGAATCCGTCAAAGCTTAACTTAAATGAAGTTCAAATTCAGACCTTAGTCTTCTCTCTTACAATTAATTGTCCTGTGGGTAGGCAGTGGAGATATTGCCCATTTGCCCATAGAAAGTTATAAAAAAGGGAATCTTATAAAAATGTCCAAAATAAGTTCAAATTTATCGACCTGTAACCATTAGTACATACTTACCAAAATTAGCCTAGTGCATACAGAAATTAAAAACCTAGATAAATAAGGATTCTTTCTCTCCGAGAATCACACACAAAGATCTCCTTCTATATTTTTAACCGTGATCAGCAACATTAGATGCAACACATGAAGGAATTTTATGGATGAGGTAGCAAATACGAAACACAAAGAAGAATAAAATACAAGACTATAAAAGCAAAAGGGGACATTTTTCATTGAAAAATGTGGTTGAAATTCATTGAAAACATATAGATAAGTCAATATGCAAATTTTGAGGGAGATTGGAGGTGATTTGGATTATTTTTGAGTAAATATTTGTAGCTAAAATCGAGTTTAAAACTTTCTCTACGACATATGAATCAAATATGTATCTCACATAAAGGTATACATGAATATATAACAGATACACAAGAGATATATTTTTGATACAAAAGTGATACACAAAAGATACACTGAGATGCACATTCATCTTGTGTACTTCAAATTTCCCTCAAATTTCAATCCAACCCACCTAATATCTCCACCAAATTGTCCAAAAATTAAGATTCACACTCCTATGTACCCAATCTATTCCAACAATACGCACTTGAAATAAATTCCAATTTTAAAAATCCAAATTTTTGAATTCAAGCTTAAACAAGCTTCAATGGATGTCCATGACGTTTTCAATTTATTCCTTCAACCCAATCCAACAAACTAACGTTTAATAGTGATTTCTAAATCGTATTAAGATATTCGATTCTCTGAAAGTCACTTTAGCTTATTGTATGCTTTATTGTTTGGATTAAAATAGCATTTGGGCCTTTTTGATAAATATTTTTTTTAGGCTAGTTTTAGTTGAAATTGTTTATGCAGTGATAGTTTGGGTAGTTTTTCCTATAAAAAAATTTCTAAAGTTTTTTGGAAAGTTTTTAAAAAACTTTTCAAAAGTTTTATCTGTAAGATATACATTTATTTTATTAAATAAATGTTTCAACCATCCTTGTTTCCCTCGTTCATAGTTAAACGAAAATCAGGAATTAATTAACTTATACAATGTAACAATCAAATTACTATAATTTATTTTTTCGTTCACTTTTACTTGTTCATTATATTAAATATATTTTTTATTTTTAGTTGTCCACTATACCAAGTCAAGAGAAAAAAAAAATATTTTTTTTCATGTTTTACCCTTATCATTAACTACTCATTCTCTAAATTATTTCCCAAGACTTTTTATCATTATTATGAATAAAGTTATAAAATATATACTTTACTTATTTTTTCTTTAAAAAAAAGTACAAAGTTAAAAATGAACAAAAATGAAAAGAGGGAGTATAAGATTTGGGAACAATTGAATCGATATTGTATTGGTGTCACGCGAGGTTCTTTTTTGTAAAAATTGCACGGGGCGCCCTATTTGGGCGCATCCTTTTAATCTGTAGTCGCTTTGTCTTTATGTTTGCACTCATACCCACTTTTTTGTTAAAAGCCATTTGAAAAGACTATTTTACCCTTTTTAATTAAAAGACTACTTTCTCTCCAAGTATACGCTAGTGCTCTACTGTTTCTCTCTCCCGTTATTCGCGTTTTTCGCTTTGCTCTTCTAAGAAATCAAACGGTTTTCGTCGTTCTTTCGAATTTTCAACTGCTAGTCGTCGTTGTTCCCATATTACGATTTAATCACAGGTACATTGCATTAACTTTCTGGGTTTTGTTTTATGATTTAATTTCTGGTTTTGGGTTTTGATTTTCATGTATTTATGATAGGGTTTAGTTTGATTGGTTGTTCATGTTATTAATGTAATTTCTATAAATTCTTCTGTGATTCGACGTTCAAATTTTTAAAAATTTTCAGAGTTAAACAGATGATAATGATACTTTAGGATAGGAGCTGAAGTTTTTTTTTTTCATGTTTTGGCATATTTTTGGATTTGAATTTGTTTTTTGTTTTTTTTGGCTGAATGTTTTGTGCTTGCCGAAGTTTTTAGTGCAATATAATTTTTTAATTTAGCCAGTATATGTGGAAAGCTTCAGCCTCCTGCTGAAGTTTTTGAGTAATAACTAAAAAACTATATTATTTTTTTAATTTAACCATTGTATGTGGAAACTTCAGCCCCCTGCTGAAGTTTTTGAGTAATAACAAAAAACTTCAGCTGCTTGGCCGAAGTTTTTTTAGTGCAATATCATTTTTTAATTTAACCAGTGTAGGAGGAAAACTGCCTGAAGTTTTTAAGTAATAAATAAAAAGCTTCAGCTGGTTGGCCGAAGTTTTTTTAGTGCAATATTATTTTTTTAATTTAGCCATTGTATGTGGAAACTTTAGCCCCCTGCTGAAGTTTTGTAATAACAAAAAAACTTCAGCTGCTTGGCCGAAGTTTTTTTAGTGCAATATCATTTTTTAATTTTTTCAGGCTCCTTCTGAAGTTTTAAGTAATAAATTAAAACCTTCAGCTGAAGTTTTTATTTTATAACTGTCGAACTTAAGCCTTCTTAGTTGTTGAAGTTTTAAATGATCTTTTTGATAATGTCCTGATGTTATTATTATTATTATTATTATTATTATTATTATTATTATTATTATTATTATTATTATTTTGACAGATGACTCCTAAAGCACCTAAAGATTCTAAAGTAGCTAAAGAAGGCAAAGCAGCTAAAAAGCCTAGACTACCTGTAGTAGTCCCAGGTCCTTATGTCCCTCAGTCTCTACCTACAAAACCAGGACAAAGATATTTTGAGTTTATAGATTGGTTTAACTCTAAGGGTTATTGGAAGGGGAACCATGATTTGAAGGGTTTAATTGCATCTTTCTTGACTCCTGCACAACAGGCTAAGCTTAGTAATGGTCCATTTAAACACAGTATTGTTATGGAGAATATCAAATGCAGCATGAAGTTGGTTCATTGTCTGTGTCTTTCTCGAATATTCACGAATTATCGAGACTCTATTAGTTTCAAGATATTTAGGCATGATGTTTCCTTCACCCTTGAAGACTTTCATATTATGTGTGGTTTGCCGATAACAACACATAATATTGAAAAACTAATTAATCAAAAGTGCACTGTTCTAAACCGGTATTTTGGTAAGTCCAAGGGTATGTATCTGAAGGATATTCAAGATTTTATGACTCGCAATGCAATTCCAAAGAATGTTGTGAATTATCCACACGTATGCGAGAATGATGAAGATGCAGTTACGCTTGTAGAAATTCTTATTATTGAGTCTATTTTGTTTGGGAAAAATAATGATTCATGTGTGAATGAGGAGTATGCATGTATTGTTGAGGTCGAGAAGACTCGNAAATATCATGCAACTGAGTATAAACTTACTGGATTTCCATATCCGTTATGTGTTTGGTTCTATGAGCGCTTCCCAGATATTCGGAAGAGGTATGTAGCAGAGGATGAGTACCTTGATATGCCTCAGATCCCTAGGATGTTACGTTATGTATGCGTGGGAGAGCCTAAATTTCCTGAACTTTATAATATGTTCAAAACTCATGAAGTAAGTTACTTTTTATTTTGTAATAATATGCTGATGTATTAGTTTTTTTCTTCTCATAATATACTTTTTTGTATTAAACAGAGATATAGCGACTTTAGGGTATTGGATATAATTCCTACAGAAGAGGAATTGAATTTAATGCCTTTAATTGGGAAATTACTGTGCTGTAGGATTCGTTCAAATATATATAATGCAGTTCCTTCAACTGGTAAATCACCACTTACTCTGAGTCGACCTGACGAATTGAATCAAAATCTTGTTATTGGTAAATCACCACCTACAAAGAGTCGATCAAAAAAAGTGAATCAAACTCATGACATTGGTGAATTATCATGTAGTTGGAATCAACCAAAAGAACTGAATCAAACTCCTTTTATTGGCAAAGCATCTCATACCAAGAGTCGTTCTA
>MDKF010438828.1:0-69410 GCA_026770625.1 Nicotiana glauca | reverse complement strand
TTCGACCCTGGGCTTAATACTCGGGTTTTATTTGCAACGTCCGCAGAATCCTACTTAGAGGATATACTTGGGCGTTATCACCTATCTACGGAGCCTTTAGGGATACAAAGAGTTTTACAATACTTGCCGATAACAAGGCTCCAACTATACCTTACACAAATACCAAAATAAGACTCCGGAAAGAAAAGCGGCTTGAGCCACGCAGGGACCCAAGAGGAAAGGGGCTCACCAATACAGCTGACGGAAAGATGGAGGAGGTGCTACTATCGGTGGACTAGAGTACCTGCTACTGAACCACCTACAATCATAACAAGAATGTAGCGCCCCCGGCAAAAAGGACGTCAGTAAATTTGAATTGTACTGGTATATATGAAAAAAATTTATCCCAAATAAGATCAATCAATACATATATAACAAACAGTAATAGAATCAACAATCAAATACACATGAAAGGAACAACCAAAGCCAACAAGTTTCACAATCTCTCCTTTTTTCCCTTTCAACATCATTTCATACTCAAGAGTTCCATACATTTTCATTTCAATAGTGATTATGATCACTTTTTCACCCTTATTACCTCGGCCACCCTTATTACCTCGGCCACCCTTATCACCACAACCCACACCTTATTACTTTGTGTTGCGGCGCGCAACCCGATCCCACCGAACAATCACAATTCACACATCAACAACAACAATTCACAAAGAATTTTTATATCAATACCATTTCCATCATATACAATACCTCACATAACATTTAAGTCACAACGATAATTGCCCACGAAAAGTGACATACGATATTACCACAGTTGTTTCAATCTCATCAATGACGGTTTCTTTCCATCATTTATTACACAACTTTTACCACATAAACACATTCACACACACACTTGATTTGTTGCCATTTACTTACACAATTATATCGGAAGACTTAACTAACAACGTTCAAGGCATAATTATCACAAGAATTCGCAAATAGTCAACATAGGAAACACATACCAAATACCCGTACACCAAACAAGGTGACTTTACAAAGGTTAAAGTTAGCCATACATACCTCAAAGAGATTTTCCTTAAGTTACTACAATGTTCCGGAAATTCTAGCAATCCCAATCTACTTTGAGAAATAACAAAATTGAACACAAATTAGGAAGATATTCATAATTCTAGCTCATTTGAGTATTTTATCAAATACTAGTTGAGCATCTTGATTTCAAATCTCTTTTACAAGATTTTCTTCATTCCCTAACCCAATCTTTACTTATTTAAGTACAATAATATTCCCATAAACCTAATTTGTACATGCATGAATAACTAATATTCTCACATCCAAAAATCATCTTACTAATTATCCTTTTCTAGTTAGATTTCGAAATAGAAAAATTGGAGAAAGAGAAATTCTTACCTCTTTGATGAAGAACTTGAGGGATTTCAAGGCTTGGACAAGATTTTGATGAACCATAACACCTATGCCTCTTTCTCTCTAAAAACACTCTGCCATCTCTGTAAAATGCAAGAAAAATACCCAAAAATAAACCCTCAATCGAGTTAAATGAAATAGGGTTCGGGTCTTAAAAATTCATTTTTTGTACTACCGCGCCGCGGGGGCACTGGGCGTCTGTGCAAAATGTGTCTGGAAATGAAATTTCGGACCATAGTGGAATTACTACTGGCGCGGCGCACCAAGCGCCACATGGGGCTCCGCGGTAGTGCAATTTTCTGCGCTGCTTTGGTAATTTGGTCATAACTTTATGTAGGAATGTCCGAATGACGAACGGTTTGAAGAGTTGGAAACTAGACTCAAAGACCTTTCATATAATAGGTTTTAGTCACATAAAACCTTATACTTATTTATATAGGATCGTTCAAAGTCGGGCCTTGTACGAACTCATTTGAAATCTTAACCTATTATGAACGTTTCCAATTTTCCTTAGACTTAGGCCTTTCCTTGGACCCCAAATTACTTACCATAAGACTTTTACACATATTTTGCTAATCCAATTGATGTCCACCATGTTAGTAGCACATAAAATATTATGATTAGAATACGTAGCACCCCGAAAGCATAATTTACTTAGCAAAATTTTCCGGGGCCTTACATTCTCCCCCCTTAGGATAATTCATCCCCGAATGAGGAGTTGAGTCCGACTTAAATGCCTAACATAATAAATTTCTTTCTAACCTACCTCAAGTCCGTAAATTTTGACTAACTCCCAAATTTTAAAAAAATTTCGGTAGAGTCTCCTTTGTAATTAGGCCTATCTACCTGTCAGAGAGCCCCCGAAACATATTTCCAAGTACCATTACACAGTTTATGTTATCCCTAAAATTGGTATACAATTCATTACCTCAACAACTTGTACATATTCATACACTTTAAATGACTTACACATAGCTCATTCTCTTTACACCACAAATTGCACATGGTTCAACCAATGCTATTTACTTGCACACAACTGGGTCACTTCAAGGAGCCCCATACAATTTAATCACTTTAACATGCCAGAAATGCTTCAATTAATCATTACCAGTCTACATTATCATTAATCATTTACCTACCACATAAGTTTCACAAAACATTCATTTATTTCAAGGGTTACACATTACCCAAATAGCGATAACATTTGCAATTTGGCACACATTGGGAAGTTACAACAATAAGGTAATTTGGGAAAATGGGGTGCCTTTGCATGAATCTGAACACTACCTCAAATTGCTTAAAGAAAATCGTTCGCACGATCACTACTAGACTTGTTCGAACAGATGGGGATATTTCTCTTTCATTTCTTTTTCCGCTTCCCACGTGGCTTCCTCGACTTGTTGACTTTGCCACAATACTTTAACTAAAGCAATTTCCTTTTTCCTCAATTTTCGGACTTGACTATCAAGAATAGCAACTGGAACCTCTTCATACGGTAAGTCTTCACTCACCTCAATAGTCTCAGTAGGCACGATGGCGGATGGATCTCCAACCACTTTATTTAACATAGACACATGGAACACCGGGTGTACTAAGGGCATTTCAGGGGGAAATTCTAGACTATAAGACACTTGTCCAACCCTTTGAGAAATTCGATAAGGTCCGACATATCTAGGACTCAGCTTCCCTTTCTTCCCAAATCGCATGACTCGCTTCATAGGAGACACCCTCAAGAACACCTAATTATCTACTTGGAACTCCAATTCTCTCCGATGTACGCCCGCATAGGATTTCTGGCAACTCTGAGCAGTTTTGATCCTCTCTTGAATAACTTTAACCTTTTCTATAGTATGGTGCACGATATATGCCCCTATCAATTCTGCTTCACCTACTTCGAACCATCCAATCGGGGACCTACACCTCCTTTTGTACAATGCCTCAAATGGGCCCATCTGAATGCTAGCATGAAAGCTGTTATTGTAAGCCAATTTTATAAGTGCCAAGTGATCATCCCAATTACCTTTGAAATCCAAGACACAAGCCCGCAACATATCTTCAAGCGTCTGAATAGTCCGCTCCGCTTGACCATCAGTCAGTGGATGGAAAGCCGTGCTGAGATTCACCTGAGTACCCAAACCTTGCTAAAATTTCTTCCAAAAATTAGCTGTGAACTGGGCCCCTCAATCCGAGATAATCGAAAGCGGAGTGCCATGAAGCCTTACTATTTCCTTGATATACAACTAAGCATACTGTTCTGCAGTATCGGTGGACTTGACTGGCAAGAAGTGAGCTGATTTGGTGAGTCGATCAACTACTACCCAAATTGAGTCGAACTTGCGCTGGGTGCGAGGTAACCCTACCACAAAATCCATGTTGATCATCTCCCATTTCCACATTGGTATTTCCATAAGCTGAGTTAGCCCACCAGGCTGCTGATGCTCAGGTTTTACTTGCTGACAATTTGAACATCTAGATACAAAGTTTGCCACACCCCTCTTCATACCATTCCACCAATAAATTTCTTTGAGATCACGATACATTTTCGTAGAACCTGGACGCACAGAATACCTGGAATTATGAGCCTTCATCATTGCCCTCTCCCGAAGATTATCCACCCTCTGGAACACATAGCCTACATTGACATCACAATACACCATCCTCGTCGCCGAGTGAAAATACCGAAGTCTTGCTATTCAAAACTGCCTCCTTCATCTGTGCCAATGCTGGATCAATAAACTGCTTTTCCTTGACTTTCGCTACAAGTGACGATTCTACCCCATTGTGAACCATAACTTTCTCCTCATCCGAGGTCGAAATACAAACCCCCAGACTGGCCAATTGATAAACCTCCCGAGCCAAGGGCCTCTGATCCGCTCCCAAATGAGCCAAACTACCCATAGACTTCTGATTGAGAACGTCGACCACCACATTCGCCTTCCCTGGATGGTACAAAATGTTCATATCATAATCTTTAAGCAATTCTAACCACCGTCGCTGCCTTAAGTTCGACTCCTTCTGCTTGAACAAATATTGGAGACTCTTGTGGTATGAGAACATATCCACATGGACCCCATAAAGATAATGCCGCCATATTTTCAAGGCAAACACAACTGCCACAAGCTCCAAATCATGCGTCAAATAATTCTTCTCATGATTCTTGAGTTTCCTTGAAGCATACGTTATAACCTTCCTATGTTGCATCAACACACCCCCCAAACCGACCCTGGAGGAATCGCAATAAACCACAAATCATTCTGTGCCTTCTAGCAAGGTCAATATCAATGCTAAGGTCAACGTCGACTTCAATTCCTGAAAACTTTTCTCACAAGCGTCAGACCATTGGAACTTAACTGCTTTTTGCGTCAACTTAGTCAATGGGGAGGCAAGGGTAGAGAATCCCTATACAAACCTCCGATAATACCCTGCTAAACCCTAGAAGCTATAGATCTTCGTCGGGCTCGTGGGTCTAGGACAATCTTTCACTGCTGCAATCTTTTGGGGATCCACCTGAATCCCTTCACTGGAAACAACATGACCCAGAAAGGTAACAGACTCCAACCAAAATTCATATTTTGAAAATTTAGCATACAACTGGTGCTGATGAAGAGTCTGTAGAACTTCCCTGAGGTGATCGACATGATCCTCCTGGCTCCGTGAATAAACAAGGATGTCATCAATGAAAATAATCACGAAGGAGTCCAGAAATGGCTTGAAGACCCGATTCATAAGATCCATGAAAGCTGCCGGGGCGTTGGTTAGCCCAAAAGACATAACCAAGAATTCAAAGTGACCATAGCGAGTTATGAAAGCGGTCTTAGGAATATCCTGCTCTCTAATCTTAAATTGGTGATACTCGGACCGTAGACCAATTTTTGAGAAGAACCTTGCACCTTGCAATTGGTCGAACAAATTATCTATCCGAGGTAAAAGATATTTATTCTTGATGGTGACTTTGTTGAGGTGCCGATAATCAATACACATCCAGAGCGATCCATCCTTCTTTATGACAAAAAGAACCGGAGCACCCCACGACGACACACTTGGCCAGATGAACCCCTTTTCTAATAAATCCTTCAGCTGCTCCTTTAACTCTCTTAACTCCGCTGGCGCCATTCTGTATGGTGGAATAGATATTGGCTACATATCTGGAAATATATCAATCCCGAAATCAATCTCCCTATCTAGTGGAATCCCTGGAAGCTCGTCTGGAAACACTTCAAAAAGCTCATTCACGATTGGCACAGACTCGAGGACAGATACTTCTAAAGTGGTATATGCCACCCGAACCAAATGATAGATACACCTCTTCTTAATCATCTTTGAAGCCTTAAAGTAAGAAATAAACCTACCCTTCGGCACCACACCATTTCCCTTCCACTCAATAACCGGCCCATTAGGGAACTCGAGCCTCATGACTCTCGTTCGGCAGCCAAGTTTAGCAAAGCATGAATAAAGCCAGTCCATTCCCACAATCTATACTACCATTAATAATTCACTTATCACCAGAGTTCTTACAAAACTTTCATTTACCAAAAAGGGTTTACACATGACTCAAATAATCACAACACATACAATTCTTGCACAACTTGATGAGTTACAATAGTAAAGCATTTAGGGGAGATATGGGGTGTCTTTGAACCAAATAGAACACAACATTAGTTTGCTTAGAGATAAAAGTTCGCACGATCACTACTAGACTTGTTCAAACAGATGGTGATATTTTTCTTTCATTTCATATTCCCCTTCCCATGTGGCTTCCTCAACTCGATAAAGCACCACAATAATTATATATCAATGACAAGAACCACAACATTACAAACACTACTTTATCACGATGATACCTGGGCATGGACAACACATTTTTAAATCATCACACCTAGAACGTACCTTTCAAATCAAAACCAACTGTTATGCAATCAAGAGAAAATATTTTATTTCCACAACACTCTCGGCCTTCAATGGCCTCTTATATCTACAGACTTCGCCAGAATACGTTCACATGAATGATTTCGACCCCTAAACTTACTTAACGAGGATAACAAGTAGATATCTCACATAAGCTAACTATCCACTAACTTCACCTTCAATAATTTCCATCGAAATGATACACAATTGATCTCCACCTACTTTCTTGGACATGGACATGTCAATCCACAAAATATATGGCGAACAACTACGAGGACACTTCACACTCCTAGTGCGGCCTAATGTGGAATACACTTATGCAACCTTAATTATCAACTCACATAACATCTTCAGGGGAAAATATTGAGAACGGCCTGCTCACCCTCCAAACTCCAAATCTCTAGGCGAGCACTCACACTAAACCCTTGATGACCTTCAACAGTTACTCTAAGATGTGCTATCATAAACTGACCATAAAATTACCTAGCAAATATATATGTGATCACACTGTGAAGCCTCATCTTTGACTCGTCTGAACTTACAATACCCAATGGATCTAATACAATGAGGAACAACAGAGTTCAAGATCAGACTGGAGTTATTCAGGAATCCATTAATGTGCTGAGTAGAGAATTTCATGAGGTTATATGCTAAGAGACATAGAAGGTTATAACTAAAGATACTGACATGGTTAATCATTGTGAGGACATCAATTATTAGACAAATAAGGCATAGGGGTAACTCGCACATTGGCAATAGGAACCATTAAGGAGGAATACTCAAGTACGCAAACCACTCATTTCCTAGAGTGTAAGGAAAATCCGTTTATCAAGAATAAGAATACTCTAGCACCTTGAATGCGATCGAGGTTTAAAAAATACATGAAGTTGAATTACACTCTTAGCATTACATGACACACGGAATCTATGCCACAAGCCCATGAGGATGAAAAGAAATTGTACACTTATGAGATCATCATATGAGCAAGTTTGTCATGCCCCAAAATCCGAGGAGCGTGACTGGCGCTCAACCGAGTAAAGCCGACTGAGCAAGCCTGACAGGTTTCATACATACTACCCAATATTCGAATAAAGAGGAAATATACATTATTAATCAAGTTCTATAAACAAGTCTTTATCGATTTCCATTTCACTTCCATTAGCAATTTAAATCATAATTATCAAGATATTACGAGTTTTATAAATCCTTGCCAAACATCAATATTTCTATTTTTATTCCAAATCCAAAACACCACCCACAACCTGCCTACAGAACCTCTAAATATAACTGAAGAATAATATGAAAATGCCGGTAACAAGGCTCTGGCTATACCTCAAAAACAAAGTACATGATGAGAAAATGAACAAAAGATACATGACGTAACCCCGGGATAGAGTGGGGCTCACCAAGTCTGCTGGAAAGAGAATACTGCTATAACTAGCCGATGCCGCTCCCTGTGGAACAACCTGTATCATAAAATGATACAGCGCCCCCGGCAAAGGGGACGTTAGTTCCATCGAATAGCACTAGTATGTATAACTAAACACCATTTTACTAGAAAGAACTGTCAAATAAGTGCAAGTAAATCACATGAGTAAATCAAGTATGTAAATCACATAATCTTTAATATAATTTCCAAATCTTAGTTTGGGGCGTTTCTTTCATACGTTCATCATTGGTCTCAATACCACCGCTATTTTGAGCGGAGTCCGATCACGACCCGACCGGCTAGGTCACCTCATTGGAGGTATATATCTCAATCAACATTTCATTCCCTTTATCCGGAATTTAATATCAGCACATTACCACCATGTGTGTGGCATAGTGTCCGATCACGACCCAATCGGCTAGGTCGCCTTGCTTAGGCATTATTCCTTTCTCATTAGTCACACATCGAAATCACTATTTCACATATCTCTCATCAATTCCTTGGAACTTAGGCCACCATTATCACATTGTTTTCTATTGTCAATACTCATCTTGCAAGTTTTGATCATAGGCATATACAAAAATAATTCAATTTGCAATCACAGGTAAGTGAGCACATAGCTAGCATGCATAATTCTCCGTTTCGATATTGGCTTATAGCCCAAGCATTTCAACACATAATTATATTTTTCGTCCTTCTCTAATTATCAAGAATGGTATATTACACACATTGAGGCACATCCTTTATGTATATGAGTAGATAATTGCAAATCAATTAATGCGCAACAACAATCAATACATTAGCCAATCCAATCTTACCACAATTTCATAAACACCAACGGAGCTCAATTTCTAATAAAAAGGGGTTTTAGCCATACATACCTCATTTAAGCTTTCCTTAAGTTACTACGACGTTTTGGAAATTCTAGCAATCCCAATCTACTTGAGACATAACAAAATAGAACACAAATTAGGAAGGTATTCATGGTTTCAGCTCATTTGAGCATTTTATCAAACACTAGTTGAGCATCTTGATTTTTAATCTCTTTTATAAGACTTCCTTCATTCCCCAACCCCATCTTTATTTATTTATATACATCAATCTTCTCACAAACCTAATTTTTACATGCATGTATACATAATACTGTTACCCCAAGAATCATACCTCAATAAGCCATCTCACAATCTCTACAATACCAACACAACCTAGGTTAGGCACCTATGGATTCCAATCACTATCCCATGAATTACAATACTTAATCCATACTCATATTTCCATAATAACTCCACATATGTAAGTCTAAGATGTAGTATTTACCTTTTTGGAAGAAACCTTGCAAAACCTTTCTTTGGGTTCTTGAAGGAATTTCTTGAAAAATCTATGTGTTTATGTGAAGATTTCATCAATATTAGTGTATAAAAGATGGAATTTCACACCAAGATCATAAGGATTACTTACCTTGAATATGGGAGGGTTTGGAGGTCTTGGGAGGATAAAGAAATCTTGCCAAATTCGAGCTTGAATGACAAAAATGAAGGAAAGGTAATACCCCCTTCGGTTTTTACACTGACCAGGGGTATTTTAGATTTCACATGTTCCCCCGCAGTCTGCGGCGCTCCACCGCGGTCCACCCCGCGGTTCCAGGCAGTAAGCCCCACGGTCCACCCCGCGGCCGCGCGCCTGGGCGCGCTGGTGACGCATGTCTGGCAAAATGGTCATAACTTTCTGTATACACTTCCAAATGACGAACGATTTGTTGCGTTGGAAACTAGACTCAAAGGGATTTAATTGGATAGGTTATGAATCATAAAAATACTTAAATAACTGGATATATTATTGTCCAAGGTGAGGTCTCGTGCGCACTTATTTACAACTTTCGTCTATTATGAAATTTTCCAACTTGGGTTAGACTTAGGCCTCTCCTTAGAACCCAATTCACTTATAATATGAATTATAAGCTTATTAAAATATCCAATTGATACCCATTATATCATGAATCCTCATTTTCACACAAAGTAAAATAATTAGCCTACCTTGGCACATCGAAATCTCAAATTACTTGGAAAATTTCCGGGGCCTTACACCCTGCTTCAGTATAAATCTCCTCGCCCACCGAGGATTCCTTACACTTGTTAACACTCTTTGTCCCCAAAGCTGATGATCCTCCCTCCTCTCCAAGAGGGCGCTGTATCATCTCGAAAAATTCTACGACGCCTGCAGTAAAGAAGTTAGGAAACACAAAGGAAAATATTCCTTAAAGAGAAGAATCATACGGTACTCACCATGGGGTTTTGCCTCCCATATACCCTTTGATAGGTCTCTCTGTTTTTGCTCATCCCAGGTCGAGAAAGCTACCAGTTTCCAAGTCCAATCCACCAGGTCAGAGACCTCGTATGGCATCCACATGATTACTGTAAAAAAAGAAAAGTAAAACATCTTTATGGAGTCTGCCTCCACCATGAACAAAATGATTTAAAAACAATTGTAAGACTTACGTGTGAAATTCCATTTCTCAGGAAATGGCAGGAACTCCACGGTGGTAATATCAAGTTACATACTCGGACTAATCGAGTCATCCACCCTCGGTCCTCATCTTCTTCATCATCGGCAACAAAGGGCCTGGTGGATCGACATTGTAAAGCTATCAAGCCTTGGTAATGAAAGGGCTGGTACAATCAGATGAGATGGCTAAGGGTGAAATCTAGCCCAGCTTCTTCCGTAAAGAACCTTATCATCAGTACTATCATCCAGAACGATGGTGAACCTATGCCAGGGTAGCCAAATATCTTCGACAGAACTCGATCATGACTCTATCGAGAGGGCCCAACATAAAGTGGTACATGTATACATTCAAAAACCCCTCTACATGAGCCATGATGTTCTCTTCCAGGGAAGGTACTTGAAGTACCACCTTTTCTCCCCATCCGCAGTCTCTCATCACTGCCTCGAGGTGTTCCTCTCCTATTGATGAAATGAAACTCGATGCATGCTCCTAATGGCCCTGAACATTCGGATGTCTCTCTAATGTAAAGTACTTCCTCGAGACAAAGCATCTCGAGGTTAGCTCACCAGACGCCGGCGGTGTACCACTGGCCGAGCAGGAAGCAGAGGCGGAACTCTCCTCTTCTCGGTGAGCGGGTTTGGGTGTAGCAGCCATAACTATGGCGAAAAAAGAGAAGGGAAATGAAAACTTAGGCAAAAGCTTTGAACTAAAATGGTGAAAGAACTGACACAAGGAAGGAGAACTCTGTGAAAAGGATATCTGCTCAAAGTGGCGGAATCCTCAAATAAGAGGAAAGCAAACTCATATATAGAGCAAGCGTAGATTGTCCGCCTACTCTAAACACCAATTAATTCTAACTAAGCCATTATTATTTTTGGAGAGGTGTATTGACAGGACGACCTCGATCACTTCATGGCTGTGTCATAAGAATCACGCTGTTGTACAACATTCAAGGGGTCAAAGATTCCCATATCAGCCTAGCCTCGAGATGGTGCCCGATTTCGAGGATCTCTATTGCTATAACGATGGGCTCTAAGGAGCTATCCATATAAACCTATCCTCGAGATGGATCACAATCTCGAGGATCTGTGCTATTACAAGTGCGGGTTATTCACCCGATTCTTTGGCTCCCGGGCTACCTGAGTCGGAGTCAGTTCCCACTCGAGGGTTATTAATAAGGATTTAGGGCTATCTTTGACTTCTGTTCAATTTAAGCGCTCTCTCGTTTACTTTAGCCCAGGGGCCATCCGAATTGAGTGTATCATCGCTTAGAGACTATCTATCACGCCTTAGGGCTATTTTATTTTATGTTCAAAGCAAGTTTTTAAGGCCGCCCGAGTTCAAGCAAACTTCCACTCGGAGACTATTTGTGAAAGTGTAAGGGTTATCTTTATTTTCGGATGATCAAGGAAACTCTCACTCGAGGACTAGCAAGAAGGCCTAAAAGGGCTAAGCTTGCTCAACTCAAACTCAGAAGTCTCGGCGACCTAAGTTTGTACCAGATCAATCTAGACTTAGTCTGAGGGATGACAAAGAATCTCAAGAAGTATCATATTAACCAATCGAGAACCAAAGGGATTACGATGTCCGGGTCTAGTATTTGGACCGATCAAAGTAAAATAGAAGTTCAGCAGAAGCCAAAGGCAAATCGAAGAAACTTTTATATTGATAAAAGACGATTACAAAAGCCCATGAGGGGTCCTTACATAGAAACAAAGAAGCAGAAAACAATAACCTTAAAGCCTAATTTACTTTCGGAGGTATATCCTCGGGAGCGACATCTGCGAGAACCGTTTCCTTATGGATCCCATTTCGATCTTCAGAATGACGTCTTTGAGAATCTTCTTTGAAGCAACAATAGATGAGGAAGAGGCTATAGGCTACCAAAGAGCAAAAGCTTTTAATAGGCAGAGAAAATTATGGCTTGGTGAAAAATTTGGCGAGTATGGGTCTCACCAGCACTACTATTGAAAAGCTACTTCTTGAAACATTGCACTGGTATAGGGTGTAAAAGTTAATAGATGGCACCAACTCACTCCATGGAAAGAAAAAAGAGTGAAGCGCCACAACAGGTTGAAGTTAAGAGAGATAAGCAACAGTTCACAGTCCACATATCCTCTGAGATGAGAATAATTTGGAGCCCCTCTCTGATTATTTAAAGTCGACAAAAACAACAACAACAAACCAGTAAGATCCCACTCAGTGGGAAAATCTCTGAAAAAGAGCCATGATATAACTAGCAAAACCGCTGCCATGTGACCTTACGGTCACGATCTTGAACCATGGAAACTAGAGTTTGGATGAGGATGAAAAGAAGAAGAGGGTTAAAGGCTATTAAAGAATGACTGGGTGGAACTTTGGTTCAAGTAACCTCCCATTTATAGAAAGGCAATAACGTAAGCAATATCACAATCAATGCCTTTGGGAAACATATCGACATGCGCAATCAATGCTTTTTGGGAAACGGATCGCCGGCGATATCACCTCTTTTGGGAAAATAAACCGGCACTCTATTGAATGCTTCTGGGAAGTTGAACCGATGGGATGATTTAGTCATCACAAAAGCTTACTTATAAGCATGACGTCATCCTGAGAGGATCGAGGAAATCGATATCAAAGTCATTTCATATCATTCTATTCTAAGAAATGCAGGGACTATCTATATACGGCTAAAGTCCAATTTTACGATCAATACGACACTCCATAGTGCATCTTCAGAAGGCTCGAGGTGCAGCTCGAGGTTTGACCCCGAGGGTTCTCAATGTTTGCCTCGAGGCAGTATAAATCGATGGCTATGATGGACAAATGGGAAATTCCCAACGCACGTGGTTAAAGCCGACCAAGTCTATTAGGCTAGTACAAGCCCGTACCGTGGTATTAAATGGTTGTACTAGCCGCATATGTTTGTAATAAATGAATCTGTACTATGTTGTGATTCCCCCTCTTACATAAAAGGGACCCTTATAATTTTGTAAGACACATGATATTCAATACTAGAACAAGAACAATCTCTACTCTCTAACTTTAACATATTATCTCTTGATTACATTGCTTACATTTATTATGTTTTATTGATAGTTCTTCATTTATTACTCATCATTGATCATAAAGAGCCATCATCAAAGCTCTTAGAACTGTTAGTGCTTCATCGACCATCCACATTCCAACGCTCTAGCTTTACCTCAGGGCCTAGTATAGGCTAGCTTGAAACCCCGATTCTCGACCATTCGGTTTGCATATGATACTATCTTCAATCTCTTACCTTATTTTCTGACCTCACACTTCGCATCTATTTCCTAATAACTAACATTCAAATAAATCACGTATTTTAAGAATCACAAAATCAAATCTAATTGTAATTACCATTTTCAAGGTAAACAAGAGCAAAAATCTTCTCGAAACATCCAAATGAAAATACGAACATACGCCCAAGTCCATAATCACATTATGAAACCTATTGGAACAATAAAATTCTGATTTTGAGGTTACTCAAAAGTCAAACCTTGGTCAACTCTTCCAACTTAAAGCTTCCAATTTGAGAATCACTATACAAAATCAACCCCCACCTCTCAATATCAAAACAAACAATTCATTCAAGTAATAATGCACGATATGAAACTCCTCAAAGTCTCAAAAAGCTTATGTTCAAAACAACCAGTCGGGTCATTATAGTTACATTACTTCTAGTAGAGTAAGCTAGAAGATGACCAATCCCACCCATTCTTGAGGAGTCCGTTGTGAGAGGTGCTTACAAGACTGTAAAGGCTTAGGCTCAAATGTTAACCAACATGGGAGGGGAGATATTGCTTCCTATAAGGAAATAGGTTTGCTCCATGTCTTTGATTCCTTACCATAATATAAAATAAAGAAAGGACGTGTGCTTCAGTATCTATTGTAACAAACAGGTCAGTTATTTTGTGTATTATAGCCTCGTTCTCCGATTTGATTCTTCTTGTGTGTTAATTTTATTTGTGATTTATAGGGATGGTTCGTTTGGTTTTGCGAAGTTTTGGGAGTGAATTAGAACACTTAGCTCTATTTTGGAAAGCATAAGTTGTAAGAATTGACCAAGATTTGGCTTTTTAGTAAACGTCTTCATATTAGTGTTTTGATTGTTCCAATAGGTTCGTGTGATTATTTTGTATGGATTTGGAATTGGAGTTTCCTAGAAGGTTTCGATTCTATATTACAAAAGTTGGCAATTTGACGAATTAGAGAGTTCTTAAGTTTGATCGGTAGTTAACTCTTAGGATAATGAGCTTTGATTGTGGTTTTGGGACCTTGGGTATATACTAATGGCTGAATTAAACTTTTGTCTAATGTTTGGTTGCAATCTAGAAAGTCTAAGTGTGATTCCGACGGATTCAATGAAGTTACTTTTAAAAAATTAAGAGACAAATTTGATCTTTGATTCTTGTTTTTGATATTTTTAGCCTAGGGATATATTCGTAGGAAGTATATAGACTTGTTAAAATGATTGGAATATGTCTCAAGGTGCTCAGGTGAGTTTCCGGCGGTTTCAGACCATTTCAGTTTAGTTCTGCACTATTTGATTTGCTTGTGTGCAAAGAAGGATTTTGGCCGACCTATTTATCCTAAGAAGGATTCATGGTCTTGAGATTCGATAGCGATCGCGATGAGTTATAGGGCCGGTGCATCTTGTTCACATGTGTCACAACCCAAAATTCACAAGTTGTGATGGCACCTCACCCAACCCCCTAGGTAAGCTAACAATCACATAATAACAATGAAATCGAGTAATCAAGGTCTAATAACTCAACAACAGAAGAATATCATAAAGTATCTAATAGTAAAACCATAAGATTGCTACAGCCAACCCCAAAATTAGGCGGCAACGAATACTCGAGCACTACTGACTAACAAGACACAAGCAAAATCCTCTAATACAACTGTGCGAACAATAGAATAGTAAAGACATATATAACTGAAATAGAACTTCAAGGACTGCTAACGACATGGCAGTTACCTCGTAGTCTCCCAAAAATTTAGCAAAAACTCAAGTCTGAAAATCACCCGACCAAATGTACCCGGATCTGCACACGAAACACAGAGTATAATATAAGTACAACTGCCCCCTGTACTCAATAAGTAACAACATTAACCTTTGGCAGAAAGTAGTGATGAGATGAAAACAATAGTCAAATGGCAATATCAATAATCGGTAACATTTCAAAATGTAAAAGAAAAACCGTAGAAAACAAGTAGCTCAATAATATCATGTTCAACTTGTTCACAATTTAGAGATTTAGACATGCTTTCAGTATGACAGCTAAAGCCCAACACAGACAAAGTATTTCATTTAACCATTAGAACGTGGAAGTTACAGCTCTATGACTACATGTCAAGTATATATGTCAATCAACAATATCATAGTAGATCTATCAATACTCACACTTAGAACTGTACGGGTTCCTGGCATAACTGCCCATTATCAAAGCACATATACAAAACATTATGCTTGCATCCACTGCTAGCATGTTAGACTCCGTAGGGGCGAATCCTACCAAAGAGCTAATCATAAATATTTTGCCCAATAGTGAGTCATGGTGCATGCGTCGACCTATAATAATAACACTTAGCCCAATATGGGCATAGCATACGCGTCACCTCAAAATCAATGCGAAACTGAGTTTATGGCCATAACTAAGCCATTTACGATTCATGACTCACATAAACATATCTCAAAATGCTCAGTTTAAAAATGTTAAACATAAGAGGGATCAACAACATATGAGGAATCAAATAAGAAGTGCTGAAATATATCATACACCGATATAGCATCATGACTGAAAACATGTGTACAATTAAGGCATATAGCTCTGAAACAACAAGAATAGCCCTATCAAGTCTCAAATAAATAGCACTTAGCCTAGACATGATGTCTAGCATGAATCACTGTTCAAGTGATTAAAAACATAGGGAAAATGCGGGGATAACAAGATATTATAGAAAAACAATCCCGATAATAGCCTAAAGGATCCCCAAATAATGAACACACCGGTGCACGTACACACGCCCGACACCTAGTGCGTATATCACCCTAATATCTTTCATATAACGTAATTCTTAGGATTAACTACCCTCTAATCCAGGGGTGGGAAGGGGGGTAAGAAAGCCTCTAGGTTGAGAATTGGGTCTTGGAACATTGGGACATTGACGGGGAACTCTATAGAGTTAGGTAAGATTCTTCAGAAGAGGAAAATTAACATAGCGTGTGTTCACGAGACTAGATGTAAGGGTACTAGGGCGCGATATGTAGACGGCTATAAACTATGGTACTTAGGGAGCGCTGGGGGTAAGAATGGGGTTGGTATTTTAGTAGACAGGGACCTCAGGGAGCTCGTAGTTGAAGTTAGGAGGGTAAATGATAGGTTGATGAGTATTAAGCTGGTAGTTGGCGGGTTTACTGTAAATGTGGTTAGTGCTTACGCTCCTCAGGTAGGTTTGGACCAGGAGGTCAAGAAGCAATTCTGGGAGGATTTGGATGAGATGGTGTGTAGCCCGCACACAGAGAAGTTGTTCATTGGCGGAGATTTCAATGGTCATATTGGGGCTAGTGCTAGGGGTTATGATGATGTGCATAGCGAGTATGGTCATGGGGTTAGGAATGAGGGAGGTAATTCAATATTGGATTTTGCTAGAGCTTTTGATTTGGTTATAACTAACTCGAGTTTTCCGAAGAGGGAAGAGCACCTGGTCACTTTCCGGAATTCAATAGGCAAGACTCAAATTGATTATCTTCTTTGCAGGAAGTGTGATAAAGGTCTGTGCATTGACTGCAAGGTCATTCCAAGTGAGAACCTCACGACTCTTCATAGGCTCCTAGTTATAGACCTGGAGATCAAGAGGAGTAGGAGGAAGAGGGTGGGGTGCAGACAACCTAAGATTAAATGGGGTAACCTGACCAAGGACAAAGCTCAGGAGTTAGAAGAGAAGTTGTTGGCTATGAGGGCATGGATGAGTAGGGGGGACGCGTCTAGTATGTGGTGCACCACTACGGATTGCATTAGGGTAGCTGCTAGAGAGGTCTTAGGGGTCACGAAGGGCTCTCCTGGGTCTTATAAAGGGGACTGGTGGTGGAATGGAGAGGTTCAAGGAAAAGTGGAAGCTAAGAAAGCTGCTTATTTGAAGCAAGTGTAGAGTACAAACGAGGAGGAAAAAAGGACTTATCGGGAGTGTTACAGAAAGGCAAAGAAAGAGGCGAAGTTAGCATTTATGACGGCTAAGAACGTGACATTTGCTCATTTGTATGAGGAGCTCGAGGGAAAAGGCGGGGACAAGAGGTTGTACTGATTGGCCAAGGCGAGGGAGAGAAAATCCCGCGACTTAGACCAAGTTAAGTGCATCAAGGACGAGGATGGAAGAGTGTTGTTGGACGAGGCACTTATTAGGAGAAAATGGCAGACATACTTCCATAAACTGTTGAATGAGGAGGGGGATAGACGCATTGTGCTAGGTGAGTTGGAGCACTCCGAGAATCGACAGGATTCTGGGTGTTGTAGAAGGATTACGGTAGAGGAGGTAGAAGTGGTGATGCGTAAGATGTGCAGGGGCAGAGCGACGGGGCCAGACGAAATCCCGGTGGAATTCTGGAAGAGCGCGGGGCGGGCAGGTTTAGAGTGGCTCACTGTGCTGTTTAATGTTATTTTTAAGATCAAGAAGATTCCCGAAGAATGGAGGTGGAGTATGATGGTTCCTCTTTACAAGAACAAGGGTGATATCCAAAATTGCAATAATTATAGGGGTATCAAGCTGTTGAGTCACACTATGAAGGTTTGGGAGAGGGTGGTAGAGGCCAGGGTGAGGAGGTGCGTGTCTATTTTCGAGAATCAGTTTGGATTCATACCGGGGCGTTCGACTACGAAAGCGATTCATCTGGTAAGGAGATTAGTGGAGCAGTATAGAGAGAGGAAGAAGGATTTGCATATGGTGTTTGTTGACCTTGAGAAAGCATACGATAAAGTTTTGAGGGAGGTCCTGTGGAGGTGTTTGGAGGTTAGCGATGTTCCGATAGCGTACATTAGTGTGATTAAGGATATGTATGATAATGCTAAGACTTGGGTGAGGACTAGGGATGGTGACTCAGAGCATTTCCCTATGGTGATGGGGTTGCACCAGCGATCGGCTCTTAAACTATTTTTATTTGCCTTGGCGATGGATGTATTGTCGCGTCACATCAAAGGGGAGGTGCCTTGGTGCATGCTATTTGCTGATGATATATTGTTGATTTACAAGATGCGTAGCGGAGTTAACACGAGGTTGGAGGTTTGGAGACAAACTTTGGAGTCTAAAGGTTTCAAACTGAGTAGAACCAAGACAGAGTACTTGGAGTGCAAGTTCAGTGACATGACCCATGATTCAGACGTAAAGGTTAAGCTTGATGCTCAAGTTATCCCCAAGAGAGCGAGTTTTAAGTATCTCGGGTCTATTATCTAGGGTAACGTGGAGATTGATGAAGATGTCGCGCATTGCATTGGAGCGGGATGGATGAAGTGGAGGCTCGCTTTTGGTGTTTTGTGTAATATTAAGGTGCCTCTAAAACTTAAGGGTAAGTTTTATAGAGTGGTGGTTCGACCGGCTATGCTGTATGGGGCTGAGTGTTGGCCAGTCAAGAACTCCCACGTGAAGAAGATGAGAGTAGTAGATATGAGGATGTTGAGATGGATGTATGGGTGTACCAGTAGAGATAGGATTAGGAATGAAGATATTCGGGACAGAGTGGGAGTATCCTCCGTGGAGGACAAGATGCAGGAGTCGAGGCTGAGATGGTTCGGACATGTTATGAGAAGAAGTATTGATACTCCAGTTAGGAGGTGTGAGAGGTTGGCCATGGAGTGTGTGAGAAGAGGTCAAGGTAGGCCTAAGAAGTATTGGGGTGAGGTAATTAGGCAGGACATGGTGCTGCTTTAGCTCACTTAGGACATGACCCTTGATAGGAGAGTGTGGAGGTCGAGGATTAAGGTAGAAGGTTAGTTGGTAGTTTATAGTTGTTCACCGATAGTCTTAGTAGTATGCATGTCCCTTTATATTCTTAGATTTTTATTATGTTATGTGGTTTTGATCGCCTCAGGTATTTTATTCCCTGTTGCTATTATTTGGTGCCATTTATCCTTTATCTTTCCCTTTTTTTTCTTTTATCTTACATATTTCTTCCTCCCTTGCTTTCCTCTTCTTTTTCTTGCCTTTCCTGAGCCGAGGGTCTATTGGAAAAAGCCTCTCTACCTGAATTAGGTAGGGGTAAGGCCTGCGTACAGACTACCCTCCCCAGACCCTACTTGTTAGGATAAAACTGGGTTTGTTGTCATCGTCGTTGTTGTTGTTGTTGTTGTAACTACCTTCTAATCCTATTTTAGATGTGATACTTACCTCAAAGCGCGCAATTCAACATTCCAACAAGCCCTTTCTCTGTAATCAGCCTCTGAACGACTCGACTCTAGTCACAAATAATTTAATACCATTAATAATCACAATAGGAAAAAATTCAAAAAGATAAATCTAAGGTCTTTAATCAAATATGAAATTTCAACCCAAAAAGTCAACCCCGGGTCTACACCTCAAAATGCGACAAAATTCATAAATTTCAAACACTCATTCAATTACGAGTGTTTACCGTAAAAAAATGTAACAACAATTAAATTTGTAAATGAGATTCTAAAACTATGTGATATATTCCCGAGCTAGTTTGTTAGAGCATTTAGTGCTAAAGCGTGAGGTAAAATGATAAAAATCGAGTTAAGCAAAGCAGTAATCGAACCGGTAAGTGGCTGTTGCCCAGGCGTAAAGCCAGCCAGTAGATACCTCGGGGCCGAGGTACAAGCCTTTCTCGGGCTATCGAGGGTAGTCGAGAAGGGGACAACAGTTAAACATATAGCTAATCTAGGCTCTATATCACCAATATTGAACAAAGTAACGAAGAACAAATGAGAAAATGATAAAGTGCTAAAGCGACCTCGAGGTCGATGAAGATAGACAATTTAGAAAAAAGAGAGAGAGAGAGAGAGAGAGAGAGAGAGAGAGAGAGAGAGAGAGAGAGAGATAGAGAGAGAGATTATTGCGTTTGTAGAGAACTGGAGGAACATTCATCCCTTACGAGGTAGGGTGAGTCTTCATTATATAGGCGAGGGGACTCGGTATAGTACATGTGTATTAATTGCAAGAGTACGAAAGATGGGATAGCTTGATATAGGGCCTCACAATAGGCTCTAGATAGGCCGAGCTCATTAGGAGTGGCCATGTTCCTAGGAGGCTTCCCCTTCTATCCAGACCTTGGACCATGTTTCTTCCGAGTCTGACTTTGACGAGCCTTGAGGCTGAGAGCTCCATCACGGCCTCCCACCCTCGAGGTCTCGGGGAAGGCTTCCAAAATGTCTCGATAGTATAAATTCAAGTCTACTGATTTTGCCGCATACAGATAGTCTCCGTGTTTCCCATGACGAAGTGATGGGAAATGATTCTGACACTTGACTCCTCGAGCTCCTTTTAGCGACATTATGGTGGCAATTCAGATCGCGGCGCAATCCTTGTAACATATGGCATATCTCGTATATCTCTGTTTGATGCCCTATCGTTTCCGCTCCTCAAGGAAAAAGTATTGCCGTTGATTCGTTTTTTCAAGGAAGTAGTAGTTTCCTCCATTGGTTAATCTTCCAGAGCCATGATGACCATGTTGTTTTTCCCCAATATAAGTGAGGGCGTTTGGGTATTGTGTTTCCCATCTCAAGGCTTCCGTTGGCATGCTTGTCTCTTCTTTTTGATCATCTTCTTTTAACTTTGATCACCACGATATAAGCTTTCTATCTCAAGGCTATTTGGAGGAGTTCCTTTGGGCCGCGTCATGACCTTCTTCCAGGGCCCCCCCTTTGTTGAACATAAACATGCTGTTCTGATATTGCTGCGATCATCGGTATGTTGGCTGCTGCTGCTACTGTTGGACCGAGGTGGTGATGGATAAGGAGTTGGTTTCACCTTCGTGTAGGTTTCTATTTGGATTAAGTACCGATGATCAAAAGGGGCTCGGATTATACATCGCTACTCACCTCCATACCCTTGCTCGACGTGGAAATCTGTCCCTAAGCCGAGAGCTTGCACGACTCGATGCTCGAAGAAGTGTATTTGAAGTAGCCGTGCAAGAGGAACAGAAGAAAGTTCTATCCGCTGTCTCTCCGAAGTTTCCTTTGCCGAAGTTTCCTTTGTAAATGTGAGCTATGACCCTTCATAGCTTTGTAATCGCACGTCATGACCCCTTGGGGGATTTTGTACTGGAATCCTTATGAATATGAATATACTCTGCTGACTTCTGCTTTCCTTACTTTGTTCTATGCTCTTATGCCCTTCGTGGCTTTTGAATGCCTTCTCTTGTTTGTTGGCCGTTGTAGTCTGTCGTGAGAGCTTGTCCCAGTCTCCAGCTAATCGACAAGGCTCTTCACTGTTTTGTCATACTTCGGACTGATGGGGAACCGATCGGATAAGGTTGAGCTACCGGGGCCTGCTAATTCGTTTGGAGATCGCGCATCAAATTTTGGGGCTTTCGGGAACGTTATCCCGGATGAAGGCCATCTTCGAGTGCCCGGGGGGCCCTATTGATCTTGATGTAGATAATACTTTTGGAAAGTATAAGGTTGACTTTCACTGAGGTGTTTGCCTATGTATGTGTGCTTCTTTAGGCCCTCGGGGAGCTTCAGTGATCGAGACTTCCGGAGATTTCTCCTCTGGGGAGGGCATCACATGCCCCGATGATAGCCTTGCATCTAGTATCGGTGTTTTGGGGCTCATCGAGGAACTGTTTCTAGGGTCTAGGGGCTCTTGTTGCGAAATTCTGCCTTGAGCATGAGGATAATACATGCGGCCCCTCGAGTCTTGATCTTTGTTGGAGGATGTTTCTTGGATCGGGTATCAACCCATCGGTTTGTATCGAGTCTCTTAGCTTCCCAGAGCTTACCTCGAGTAGGTGAATCACCATTACTTTTTGCATATAAGTGGGACAACTTTGTCTTTTTGCGAGACTTCATTATTTTTTGGTAGCTGTACTTTTGTTTCGGCATCGGGCTCCTTATCTCTTAAGGTGAGAAAAGTGTTGGTGCTCGTCCTTGCTTTATTTTGTCAGTTTTAACATAGTCATGGCGGCCACTTCGGGACCAGCATGCCGAAGGGTAGAGAATATTGTTCTTGGCGCTCGAGAATCAAAGGATTTTGCTTTGGAGACGGTGTCCTTGATAAGAGAGGAACACCTAGATATGGTAAGGCGATGCTATGGGTGGTAACACTACATGAGCTTTCCCTAAATGAAGGCATCGCAGACTCTACTGATGGGTTCTTGAGCATGTATCTGTGCTCTTTTGCATTCGGTCCCCCTGATAAGGTTGTGCTTGACTTTTGTTTGAAGTATCGGGTCACCCTGGTGCAGATCCATCTGTCGTTTTCCATAATGGTATTGATGATGATATTTTTCGTGGAGAAAGCCAGCCTTGAGTTCACGCTTGATCATCTCATTAGGCTATATCGGCCTTTTCATCATCGAGGCTTGCTAACCCTGAGGGGTCGCTTGCCCATGCCCTTCGTTGTTGATGACGAGGAGGGCGGAGACCGAGAATGGGCCAGTTGGTTTGTCCGAGTTCGGACGCCGATATTATTCCTGTGGAGTTTTTGCCATTTCCCGAAGGGTGGAATTATGCACGTGAGTGAGGTGCTTTGTCACTTTTTCATATTTCGCTCAAAGCAAAAATCAGCCAAATAACAATATTATCTCCCTTATTGCTGCAACTTTGTGGACGCCGGGCCAAGTCTATGATCTGCCTATCTGGGTTTGAAGGTTGGTGACCCATTCGCCTTGTGGCGAACGCAGGTGGAGAGCTATGTCTTGCATCAGGTGGGGAGCGGAACATCAAGGTACGTGCGTATGTTGCTTTTTCTCCTGCTGGCATATACCCGAGGTAGCATTTTCCCATCTCATTTGTATTGGATTTGCTGCTTGTAGATATCAGGCTGTTTCTTAGGGCGAGGTAGCGCTTTTCCGCAGAGAAGATGGAGTTGTCGGCCTCCGGGCCGATGGACGACAGTAACAAGTGGGACCGGAGCCCACAATGCGAAGGAGGCTTCAGTAGTGTTTGCCGGGCTTATATTTCTAAGGACAGGGCATTGCCCGAGTATACTGTTCTCGGAACGGTTATTTCTCGGTAGAAGGCTCCTTTGAGCGAGTGCGTTGTGCCCGGGGCCGGTTCTTCTGGGGTCGCAGGGGCAGGATCAATAGGAGCATGTTCTGATTTGGGGGAAATTTGCCGTCTTCACTTTGTGGTGAGTTTGTGCACAGTTTTCTTGTATCCGACGTCTTCCTCCTTTCGTTGAATCTTTCCAGCGCAGGCATGTGATAGGCTTAAGTCTGAGCTGTTTCTTCAAAAGGCCGAGTTTCCACGAATTTTGGTTGAGGGAGAATCCCTTAGGCTTCTTTTCAAGGAGAAGGAAGTTGAGCTACATTATTGGCGATATGAGGCATATCAGAGCTCAAACTATGAGAGTTATTTGATGGAGCAGGTAACTTCTTGTAGTGCGTGTTTCATTTATTTCTAATTTTAAGGCTAATTTTTTCTTGCCATACTAGTTGCAGAAAAAAGGCAAAGGCCTTGGAGTACCTTAAAGGCGACGTGAACCGCGTCAGCTCCGCTTGCGAGGAGCTAAGGGCTCAAGTGCAGGCTCAAGTTCTAGAGGAGATGATTGCCTTGGCTAGGGTCTCTGCCTTTGAGGTCCAACTCTACTTCACCCGTGACAATACCAAAGTTTAGGTGGATATGATCGAGAGACATGAGTCTGGTCTCTCGAAGGACAGGGTCAAGATAATCGATGCCCGGGCGGAAGCGGCATTAAGCTGAACTAGGGCTGATCGTGAGATGGCGATTTGTATAAAGGATGCTACTAATGCTAAATCTGAGTTGAGGTGAGTCTTCGACCATGAGAAGAGGGCCGAGGAATATGTTCGCTGTCGGTCCTAGAGAGAGGTATTCGAGGAGGTTAGCGCGAGGGGCTTCATTCTTTTGGAGGAATTAGCTCAACAAATGGCGGACGAGGGTGACACTCGGTCACTCCTTGTGGATGTTGCGGAGGGTGAACTTGATGAGCTATAGCCCTTTGGCACAAAATATAGGTTACACCATTTTCTAGCTTTGTTTCCGGCATACATAGGGTGTGTCTGTAGGTGGAGAATGTTTTTTGGAATGTAATATAAGAAGAATTTTAAAGCTTTATTTTTTTTGTACCTTTTTTCTGTCGTTTCTCTTGATCGCGTAGACTGGTTTTAGGACCATTCCCTGAGTCATGTTATGGCTCAAGCTTTGATTGGCCTTCCAGGTCTTTTTCGCCTACATGGGCGGAGGGCGATGGCCCTTTGTGCTCCTGGACTGAAGCGATTTTGCGGGCACGTGGCCTGAAGATTTGTCTTGACCGACGATAGTATTGTTTGGGCTGTGCCTTCAGGCGTATTGTGGTTGAATTGTTCTCAAGTTTGGTCTCCGAGTCGGTATCCTACTCGAACTTAACTTACCCTTGAGCCCGTTCGGGCTGGCGATAATGGTTTTCATTTTCTACCTTTGGACGCTTCATGATTTTCCGGGTCCAGTCTCTGAGTTGCATTGCGATTCGAGCTGTAATTGACCCTTAATCTTTCTGGAGATTTCGGTTGGTGATAGTGGCATCGATGTCATGCTCTTGGGCGTATAATGATTTTTGGGTCTTGTCTCTGAGTCGCGTTGCGACTCGAGGTGTAATCGAACCTTGAATATTATTGAGTTTTCGGCTAGTGATGGTGGCCTTTCTATCATTTAGTTTTTGAGACATTTTAGTACGAGGCTAGGAGGCTTTACTTAGTTAACTATTTTGGATCCGATCTCCGAATCGGGTTACGATTCGAGATCGCTTTAATCCTTAAGTTGTCAATTTTCAAGCTGGCGACGATGGCTCTTATGCTGTTATGGTCGTTGAGACCTTTTGATATGAGGCCAGGAGGTTTGTTTAGCTGGCGACAATGGCTTTTACGCTATTTGGTCGTAGAGACCTTTTGATATGAGGCCCGAAGGCTTTTTATAGGCTTTGTTTCCTCTCGTTAAGGTCTTATTGAATATTTTTGCCTAACCCATCATTGGTTCTGAAAGAACCTCAATTTCAAGTCGTAGTCAGCGATGTTTTGAGCACCTCGTAAGGTTCATATCTCATAGGTCGTGTAGATTGACACTCTTGCAATTTTGGAGCCAACATGGTTGGGAATCATTTTTTTCCTGTTAAGGGAAGCCTATTTTTTGACCGGTTCTTTCCGAAGTAGATTCGGAGGATTTTTTAGCGACAGTTGGGCGTCCTCGAGTTGCGTTATTTGGGATGTAGCAGTCATTTGACCGGGGCCATTTTTGATCCCGAGAGGCAGTTTTAGATGTCTACACTGAGGGTATGCCTTTTAGGGATTTTTACAAATGCGACGTATAGCCTAAACTGTGAGATTTTTCATGCTTGTTGAGGTCTTACAGTTTGTCATGCCTATTGAGGTGTTATAGTTTTGTGGAAAATAGGTCTGATTGTGCCGAGGCTGGCCGCTAGTGTCTTACAATTTCGGATTTTCCAGTGCGTGGAGATTGGCAGAAGTCTTTGAGTTGTTTAAGCTTGAAGATCATTTCTCGTGAGCTTGGAGTTGCATCATAAGGGCTTGATGAGCCCGACGTTTCAACCGTAGGGTCATCCAAATACCGAATTTTTTAAGTCTCTGGGTATCTCGAGATACATCTAGCGGAGAGATTTTTGCTGTGGACACGCCAAAATAGTCTTCTTCGAAGCATGGAATGCTTATAAAATATTCTTTATTGCTTGAAAATATAAAATGTAAATATATGTTATCCTGTTGATATGAGTTTGGCCCACGCAGGTGTTACTTCTCCGATTATCCGATGTGCTTGTATGATTCCATACTTGAATTTTTTTAGGAAAGAGGATTGTGATCTCGTCGGGACCCCTTCCTGGGGGTGTTTGCAGTCCTTGCTAATAATCTTGTTGGCTGAACCTTCTTCATGTTAAAAACCCGATCGAGGAAAGATTGATTGGCGGACCCCGTAGGGGCCGTAGATCCTCGAGCGGGGCCCAGAGCTATCGAATGCCTCAGCTGGCAGCCTGCATATAGATTAGCAACAAGAAAAGAAAGGAAATGATAAAGAAGGCGGAGTAGTTCTTCCTCTGTGTGAGGTGCATAGGCGGTATTTCAGGGAGTGAGCCCTGTTGCAGCCGTCTGCCACGTCTAGCCAATCCTGACAGAAGATGTGGTTATCCTTACCCTTTGACCTCATTCGAGGGCAATGCCGGTGATAGGGGATCTCCTCTTGTCTCTTGTAGCTAAATACTTCAGCCTTGCATTTATCGTAGGGTTTTACATATTTGGCTTAGTAGGGTCGTAGTCACCTCCTGGCGATGTATCCGTTGTTGTCTGTACAAAGCGTCCGTGCCCTGTGCGCTTGACGTATCAGCCTAAGCTTGGGGGGTCTGTGCATGGGGATCGATTTGGTCGTTGTGGAAATCGCCAACAGAAACCTATTAGAGATCTGGCGTGAGAGCGACGTCGGTTCGGATTGTCCTACCGGCTTTGGCCTGACATTGTCGATATAATTGTTGCTCTTTTGGGCTTGTGCCACCGAGTAACTCGCGGTTCCTATGGCGGGCTATGGTTTCCTTGGAGGGGTTCCGGTTGAATAGGTCTGAGCCGCCTGGAGTTCCTGGCTTCGCTTATGGTGACCACTATTCTTGGTATTGCAATGTTGAAGTCGTACTCTATCCGGCGAGGTTTCCTTACCGGTTATGTATTGTTGAATTTGTTACCGTTGGAGGTTTCTCAAGGGTATTGTCCTCGGGCTACTTCCTTATTGTTGCGATGTGTGTTGTACCTCAAGTCGTCTCTTTCGTTCGTGCCATACAGATGATGCTTCCATTCGCTTGGTGCCAGGTTCTTTGCCGGGAATCTGCCTGGATATGTCGAGCCAGAGGAGGTTCCCCGACGGTCGTCTACGGCTCCAATTCGGGACTGGTGTCGGTTGCGGGCATCCAACCAAGATCTGGTCGGATATCTGACCAGGCTTTGCTTGAAATGCACTAGAGTCGCCTGGTATGCTTCATTTAGGTTTTGGGCTAAGTCCTGAGCTGCCCAACTACTCGATGTCGGGAACGGTCCCGTTCGTCCGATCGAGGAGCGGGGTGCGGCGTCCCACGATACTTTATTTCTTCCCCATTTGGCCTCAGATGAATTTGTCCCTCTTGGTATTGGTTTGAAGGCGCCGACACATGATTCCAAAGATCGCGCTTGATACGGTGAGCGGGTCCATGAGGTTAGGTGTCGGGCAGTGTCACTGTGCCATGGTTTCTTTCAGGAGAGGTTCTTCAAATATCCTTATCGGGATAGGCTTGATTTCAATTTTTTGGAGGTCTCTATTCCTGGACGAGCGGGCGTAACTGGTGATGCACCCGTAAGGATTTGAGGTCTTGTCGTACCTAGGGAGATTCGTCGTGTCTGACTTTCTTGAAATGCGTTCCGGGATCGTATCTTCGGGAGACGGTTGTTGTAGGAGATTTCGCGAGCATGATTCGATCCTTTCGATGAGGTCTTCGAACATCCTTACTGGTACGGGGTAGGTCGTCAGTCCATCGTTACCCGTTATCTCGGGTACTAGTTCGACATAAGGAGATATTTCTGGTGTTGTTGCGTTGAGAGTCTCCGGGCGACTCTGTAGCTGAGCGATAGCCAAATGTCGTTCCTGCAACATTTCAAAAGTAATATGAATATTAACATCCCGTTCTACCCGGACTGGGATTTTTTGGGCTTCCTGTTGGTCAATGTGCTGTGTGCCGCCATCGGTGCGTGAGTCTTTGTTACCCCGTTGCGCGGCGTGCAGACTCGTGTCCGCTCTAACCGATCTAAATGCGTTATCGAGGTCCTGCGGTGTCGCGCCATCCGTCAGAACATCCATACTATTCTCTTTGTGATTTTTGGGGTTATCGTTCTCGATTTCCCTTATCAAGCGGACCATTAACCTGAAATCGAAAGATCTTGGGCAAGAAAAAGTGTGAAAGATATCGTGCGTTCAAGTGACGAAACTAGCAAGAAAACAATCACATTATTTTTAGCCCCACGGTGGACGCCAAACTATTTACTATGAAAATGGTAACAATAATTAAATTTGTAAATGGAATCTAAAAATATGTGATCTATTCCCGAGCTAGTTTGTTAGAGTAGTTAGTGCTAAAGCGTGAGGTAAAATGATAAAAATCGTGTTAAGCAAAGCAGTAATCGAACCGGTAAGGGGTTGTTGCCCAGGCGTGAAGCTAACCAGTAGATACCTTGGGGCTAAGGTGCAGGCCTTTCTCGGGCTATCGAGGGTGGTCGGGAAGGGGATAACAGGTAAAAATATAGCTAAGCCAGGCTCTATATAACCAATATTGAACAAAGTAGCAAAGAAAATGAGAAAATGGTAAAGTGCTAAAATGACCTCGAGGTCGATGAAGGTAGACAATTTAGAAGAAAAAAAAGAGAGAAAGAGAGATATATTATTGCGTTTGTGGAGAAGTGGAGCAACATCCGTCCCTTACAAGGTAGGGTGAGTCCCCCTTATATAGGTGTGGGGACTCGGTATAGTACATTTGTATTAACTGCAAGAGTACAAATTATGGGACGGCTTGATGTAGGGCCTCATAGTAGGCTCTAGATAGGCCGGGCTCGTCAGGCGTAGCCATGTACCTAGGGGTCTTCCCCTTCTATACCGACCTCGGACCCTATTTCTTCCGAGTCTGACTTTGACGAGCCCTGAGGCTGAGAACTCGATCGCGACCTCCCACCCTCGGGGACTTGGGGAAGGCTTTCGAAATGTCTCGATAACAGAAAATCAAGTCTTCTGATTTTGCCGCATACAGCGAGTCCAACCATAATAAATTCATCCAGTTACATACAAAAATTGACCCCCAAATCTTAAAATTTTAATATCCAACAACATAGTCTAAAATCCCCAATTTCCACTTCAATATCACATAAACTAGGTGTAATAATTAATGGGTAATCAATATTCATCAATAAAAATAATGAATCCTAACTTACTCTTCAATTATAGCAGAACGTCTCTCTCAAATTGCCTCCAACCAAGCTCAACAATCCAAAATATGAACAAAGTGACCAAACCCTCATTTTAATGCACTGCTCCAGCGATTTCACACCTGCGGCTCACTTAACTGCATCTGTTGTTCCGCAAGTGCTGTCCGAAAGTCACATTTGTGCTACAATAGCCTCCAGCCCTTTTTTCTTTTACAGACAAAGTTTTGCTTATGTGAATCCACATTTGTGGATAGCCACATCATCTGCAATCTCTGAGGTACTCAGCCTTTTACGCCTCTGCGGACAAACAAACGCATCTGTGCTACTACAAATGTGGCTCCGCATCCGTATTTGCGACCACTGCACTCCCAAACATAACCATGTTTTTGTGATGCATCTATTGCTTCTGTGTCTTCACACCTACTGTCATAATCTCGCAGGTTCAAAATTACCATATAAAGCTATTGGAACCATCAAAACTCTATTTCAAAGTTGTCTACATAAAAGTCAAACCCCGATCAACGCTTTCAACTTAAGCCTTCAACCTTGCGACTAAGTATCCCAATTTACTCCGAAATATCCCCAAATTCCGACAACCCATCCCGGCAAGTCACACAGCCACAAATGAGCATAGAAGAAGCAATAAATAGGGAAACAAGGCTACAATATACAAAATGACCGCCCGAGTCATTACATTCTTCCCCTATTAAAGCTCGTCCGTCCTCTAATGGGTCTAGAATAATACATGGAGTCTCAAATTTGTTTGGATATCTGCTCTGCATCTCCTACTCGGTCTTCTATATACCCTCCTCGAATGGCCGACCTCTCCATTGGACCTTCACTGACGTAATATTCTTTAACCACAACTTTCAAACTTGCCAATCAATAATGGCTACTGGTTCTACATCATAAGTCAAATCACCACCTAATTGATCCTTATTATGTTGTTTAGAGAGGTTCTTTCTGCCACTGGTTTGTATGTGTGGCTATTTGAGTTTGGATCGATTGGGAGTCGACTTGACTGTCACGAGGATGAATGCAAGTCTAGCGGATGGTTTGAGGTATTTTATTGTTTATGCTACATCAACTTAAGAATGATTCAATTTAATTTTAGTGCGTTATATGCTAGTAATAGAGTAAAGGTATTGTGGGTTACTGGATGTTTGTTCTATGGCTTGAGCTAAGTGGGGGAGTTTAATATTGTCGATCGGATAACATGGTTACATGTTGTAATAATTTCAGCCTAAGGCATATTTTGAATCAATCATGACTTGAAGATGTTGATTTTGAAGATAACTTGAGTAGGGAATTTCTATATACATGATGTATTGCACCTTATGGATATATGGAAGTTTTCGGAATGGTTTAGTGTTGCCGTTCGTGATGGATCTAATATACTAAGAAAAGGGATTCACTTGGTTGCTTAGGAGTGTGGATTACTTCTTTAGGTGCTATGATTCTAATGGGGATTAAGTCGTTCAACTTGTTTGGGTGGTGTAGTAGATATTTGAGTAGAGAGGATAACTCTTAAGGAGGTTCCAAAGAGGCCACGATTCATATGTGGCACTTAGATGATGATAAGGCCCCGTAAAAAAAATTCTAATGATTAAGACTTTATAACGTACTGATAATAATTAGGAATAAGGTTTTTTGAGTACTAAAGGTTACCTATATGATAGAACCACGTCATTTTGACATGAAAATACATATGGGACGTACTTTGGAACATATTAAGGAGGTTTGTAAGTGGGAAGAAGTTTTTTGGAATGAGTTGGAAATATTAAGTGAAAAAGGCATCTTAATTTGTGCAAAATCTGTCTTTGAATTGGTATAAATCTCATAATATAAAGCTATTTTCCATGTATTTTGCCCGTAAAGCATAGCCCTTCGAGTCTAGTATAAACAGCATCAAGTTGTTCTTTAGTTTGACATTCCTACTAAAAGTTATTATGATCAAACTACTAAAATTAGACCACCCAATTCTTCTGGTGGATAGCGAATCAAGGCTCACTTTGCCATACCGGAAGCGGATCCTGTCTTCCTTTGCGTGCAGTGCACAACGAAGTGAGTCTCACTTCGCCAGACTAGGTGTGCCCCAGCTTAAGGTCCTTTTAAGTCATTTTGTGGGCTCATTTTTCCCATTTCACACGGACAAATTTTTGAGCTTTCCTCCACTCTCTCAAGTCCCTCAACTCCTCCCATCTTCAAGATAAGCAATACCCATTGTCTTGGTGTGGATCCTATCATTTTCACAATTGAAGTAACTCAATCCACCATGAAATTCTTAGATTATAAAGAAATATCTTCAAGAACTCAAGGGAGGGTTTTGCGTGATTTATTCAAAAAGGTAATCCTACACCCTTAGACTTACATGCATTGATTTATTATATTAAGTATTGGAACTTATGGGATGGTGATTCGAAGCCATAAGTTTCCAATTTAAATACTTAGTCATTGTGATTATTTAATGGAATTTTGTTTGTTGGGTGTGGATGGATGGTCATGCATGTGATGTTGGAAGTTATAAATTATTTAAGAATGATGGTGCGTTAATTATTGTTAAATGGTGGTAGTTTTATAAACTAATTCTATTGTTAAGATATGTAGAGATTTATGCCTACTAGGTGGAATTCGTTGCTAATATTGTTCCCATCGGATGTTGTTATTGTAGATTCTAGTTGGTTAGTGTAGTAGATCATTGTAGTATCCTTTGTGAACACATAATTTTTTCCGTATATGCATTACCCCTATAAAACCCAAGAAAATAGATTTTTTTTCTTTTTGTTCCCAAAGAAAGGGTTGCACTGTGAGAAAGGGAGCTGCTCTCAAGAACTGGACAGTTGCATCGTCTCGGGCCCATCGAGTTCTTGGGTATCCTAGGAATTAGCATGATCTATTTTTAAAAGCATTTTTCAGCATTTAAGATATTATTTTTTTTTGTTTTAGACGTATTTTGTTTTGAAATAATTGCTCGAGTCATCAAGTTGTACCTGTTTTAATGTTTTCAATATTTATCTAATGCATTGCTATTCTAGTATTTATTATTATCCTTTACATTTTCTCTCTACACCATTATTATTACTTATCATGACGAACCCACGACTGTGACATGTAATGAGACAATGCAATATAAGCATAGTGATTCAGGGGAAATATAAGAAGAAGAACTACATCAGCAGGTTTATTGCCAACTTACGACACCATGTGAGCCTATCTTTAATTTGCTAAAGAATTATTCTACGGTAAAATGGACTAATGAGTGCCAGGAAGCATTTGATAAGATCAAAGAATATTTGTCAAACCCGCCTATGTTGGTACAACCGGAACCCGGGAGACCTTTTCATTCTTTATTTGACAGTCTTGTATAATTCATTTGGTTGCGTGTTAGGTCAGCATGACATCACCAGCAGGAAGGAGCATGCCATCTATTATCTCAGTAAGAAATTCACATCCTATGAGGTTAAGTATACTCCCCTTGAAAGGACATATTGTGCCATGACTTAGGTAGCGCAGAAGTTGAAGCATTATCTGTCATCTTATTCTACTTACCTCATTTCTCGCATGGATCCTTTAAAGTATATCTTTTAGGAACCCATGCCCACAAGAAGACTCGCAAAGTGGCAGATCTTATTCATAGAATTTAACATCGTATATGTGACTCGGACGACGATGAAAGCCTAAACTTTGGCCGATCACTTGGCCGACAACTTGGTGGATGAAGAATATGAGCCATTGAAGACTTATTTTCCTGATGACGAGGTAATGCATATTGAAGAGGTTGAGCAGGATGAGAAGCTCGGTTGGAAACTCTTCTTTGATGGGGCTGCTAACATGAAAGGTGTTGGAATAGGAGTTGTACTCATTTATGAAACAGGGCACCACTACCCTGTCACAACTCAGCTTTGTTTCTATTGTACAAACAACATGGCTGAGTACGAAGCATGTATTCTAGGTTTAAGGTTGACTGTTGACATGGGAGTCCAGGAAGTGCTGGTTTTGGGAGATTGAGATCTGTTAGTGCACCATATTCAAGGAGAATAAGAGACTCGAGATTAGAAGCTCACACCATATCGACAATGTCTGCATGATCTTTGTTAGTGGTTCAGATCAATAGAGTTCAGGCATAACCCTAGGATCCATAATGAAGTTGCTGACGCCTTGGCTATTCTGGCGTCAATATTACATCATCCGAGTAAGGCCTATATTGACACTTTGCATATTCAGGTCCATGATCAGCATGCTTACTGTAACATGGTGGAAGAAAAACTTGATGGTGAGCCGTGGTTCCATGATATCAGGGAATATATCAGGATGGGGGTATATCCGGTACAAGCCACTTGTGATCCAAAGAGAACAATTCGACGTTTGGCAAGTGGAGTTTTTTAAGCAAAGGAGATTTGTACCAAAAGAACTCTGAATCTCGGATTGTTGAGATGCATAGATGCTAAGCAAGCCATGACTATCTTGACCGAAGTACACTCAGGAGTTTGTGGGTCACATATGAGTGGGTATTTTCTGGTAAAGAAAATTCTTCGAGCATGCTATTATTGGCTCACCATGGAACGAGATTGCATCAGCTTTGTGCGTAAGTGTCATCAATGCCAGGTGCATGGGGATTTGATCCATTCTCCCCCGTCTGAATTGCATAAAATGTCCGTGCGTTGGCTGTTCGTTGCATGGGGCATGGATGTCATCAGACCAATTGAGCCAGAAACATCCAATGGGCACATGTTCATTCTATTAGCCATCGATTATTTCACTAAGTGGGTTGAAGCTATAGCTTTCAAATCTGTGACCAAGAAAGCAGTGGTTGACTTTGTTCATTCAAACATCATTTGTCGGTTTGGAATTCCGAATGTAATTATCACGGACAATGGTCCTAATCTTAATAGCCATTTGATGAAGGAAGTATTCTAGCGGTTCAAGATTATGCATCGAAATTCCACGCTGTATCGTCCCAAGGCAAATTCAGCGGTCGAGGCAGCCAATAAGAACATAAAGAAGATACTTCGAAAGATTTTGCAAGGTTCTAGGCAATGGCATGAAAAGTGACCCTTTGCTTTACTGGGTTACCGCACTAATGTTCGCACTTCAGTAGGCGCGACTCCTTATTTGTTGGTATATGGTAATGAAGCAGTGATACTCGCGGAGGTTGAGATTCCATCCCTTCGAATTGTCGCTGAAGCAGAGATTGATGATGATGAGTGGGTCAAAACCTGATTGGAGAAAATAAGTCTGATTGATGAGAAAAGACTGGCGGCAGTATGTCATGGCCAGTTGTATCAAAAGAGAATGGCAAGAGCATACAACAAGAAGGTGCGTCCCTGGAAATTTGAAGAGGGTCAGCTAGTATTGAAATACATCCTTCCACATCAGGCTGAAGAAAAAGGCAAGTTTGCCCCAAATTGGCAGGGGCCGTTCGTAGTAACAAGAGTATTATCCAATGGTGCTTTGTATTTAACAGATGTAGAAGGCAAGTATGTGGATATGGCTATGAATTCTGATGCAGTCAAATGATATTATATATGATTTCTTTGCTTTAAATTGTGTTCTTTGTACTTGGCATATTTTTGAAGATTGGAATGACGAAGGCATTTTATTCTGCTGTCTAAAACACTTTATCCTTTGCTCCCAATTTGAGAAATATTTTTTTTTCTTTCATATCCCTCTTTGGAATCAGTAGCAAAGTTCAGAAAAACATATACAGAAGATAAATAAAGAAGAGAAAAAGGGAAAAAGGGAAAAAGAGAAAAGAAATTAAAAAAGTAAGTAAAGCAAAAGAAAGAAAAGAAAAGAAAAAAAGAAAATAAAAGAGAAAAAAAGAGAGAGAAAGAAGAAAAGAAAAAGAGAAAAGTACAGAAAACAAAGCAATTCCTATGTCAGGAACAACGTTCGACCTGATTCCTTTTAAGGATACGTAGGCAGCCTTACGGTTCGGTCCCATCAAAGAATTCAAAAGCCCCCAAGCAAAGAAACTGGGGCAGAATTTGCGGTTTTGTAAAAAGATCCGATTCCAAAAGTTGTAGTTTTGAACCAATTCAAGTTATTTTGAGCCTTTATGATATCCTTTCTTTCTAACCCTGTCCAAAATCCCACTTTACGGTCCAAAGAGAGACCTTTCGATCAATCTTCAAGGGATGCTAGGTCAATCAAGCTAGAGATATAATTAATATCAGGGACAACACTCCGTTCTGCGCAGGGGAAAGATGAATAAATGAGAGAGTATTATTGGTGAAAACCCTCACAGGCACCGTAAGGCGACGGAAAGCTGAGAAAACTAAAATGAGATAGTCTTATTGGTGAAAACCCTCACGTCATCGTAAGGCGACGACGAGCTGAGAGATGAACAAATGAGAGAGGTTTGCTGGCGAAAACCCTTCAAGGCACAGCAAGCCGAATGAGGTTGTTGACTTTGCAAAGGAATTGGATCATGGGGACCCCAAGCATAAAGTGTGAGGACTGAAAGGTGATTGACTGAATGGACTAGGATGGTTAATCCGAAATGCATGTCATGATTATTGATGCCAACAGCCTCACTCAGATAAGTCCATTTTCCTTTTCTTCCTCAAACAGTCCGTCTGTTTTGATTTTTCTTCTTTATTCATAACTCTCAAAGTCATTTCATTTCCTTTTGGGTCTACTCTCTCTAAGGCTTTTCCAATGATATCCTTGCTAAGAAAATAAGAAGGGATTGTTTCCAAATTGCACAAATCGAAGTGCGGTCACAGCATGCTAGAAATAACATGATGCACAATTGAAAAAATAAGGTGTTAGCCGAGTTTCAAGTAATCAAGTGGTTTCGTGATTTGTGGGGAGAAATACAGAGATTCAGGTTGGAAAGACAGAAATGCTAAAATAGCAAGTTGAGTATAGGGCACACAGGCCATTAAGGGTTCCGTGATTAAGGTTCGATCAGAAGGTGAAACAATTCCTTTTCAATGGGATGCAGTTGAGTAGCACAAAGCATGACAGTGGAAAGTCCACCCTCAGCAAAAAAGCCGCAAACTAACCACCACATTTTCAAACTGACAAGATTATTCTTTGATTGAACCAGGGGCAGGAAATTTTCTTTGTTCCAGAGAAACCCTCCGTGAGGAAAGCATGTTACAGACAGGTTCGACCGTAAGTTTTTAGTACCCTCTTGGATAACGGGATTTATTAAGTTTTGAGACACTCACAAATGACAAGGTCTGATGAGTTTTTACTTCTAGGAAATATAATTTAGCATTTAAGTTTTCATATTTCGGATGAGGCCTGGTTGGAAGTTTTAAGGATAAGAGAATTTAGCTTAGAACTTAGTTTGATAACAAGAGCCGGTAAACACTCACCAATGTTCCCAATATCAAACTGGGGCAGAAAAATTTCGTTTGTTTTGTCTGTTTTATTGTAATCAGGCGGCCACCTTGAGAAAAAGGGATGAAAACACAAGGTTCAAGGGAAAGGGAGATAGTTCAATTTCAGAAATCTGGCACCCACTGGAGAACAATGGAAGAAAGTTCAAAGGAAAAGCAGTCTTAAGAGAAAGTAGTTCAGGTTCAGCAATCAGGCGCCCACCTAGAGAACAATGGAAGATAGTTCAAAGATAAAGCAGTCTCAAGAGAAAACGGTTCAGGTTCAACAATCAGGCGCCCTAACTGGAGAACAAGGGAAGACAATTCAAAAGAAAAGTAGTCTCAAGAGAAAGCAGTTCAGGTTCAGCAATCAGGCGCCCACCTGGAGAACAAGGGAATATAGGTCAAAGGAAAATCAGTCTCAAGAGAAAGCAGTTTAGGTTCAATAATCAGGCGTCCACCTGAAGAACAAGAGAAGATAGTTCAAAAGAAAATGCAGTCTCAAGAGAAAGAAGTTTAGGTTAAGCAATCAGGCGCCCACCTGGTTAACAGGGGAAGACAGTTCAAAGTAAAACAGTCTAAAGAGAAAGCAGTCCAGGTTTAGAAATCAGGCGCCCACCTGGAGAACAAGGGAAGATAGTTTAAAGGAAAAGTAGTCTCAAGAGAAAACAGTTCAGGTTCAACAATCAGGCGCTGGAAAACAAGGGAAGACAGTTCAAAGGAAAAGCAGTCTCAAGTGAAAAAAGTTCAGGTTCAGCAATCAGGCGCTCACCTGGAGAACAAGGGAAGATAATTCAAAGTAAAAGCAATTTCAAGAGAAGACGGTTCAAGTTCAACAATCAGGCACCCACCTAGAGGACAAGTGAAAACAGTTCAAGTTTTAAAAAAAAGCAGTCCGAGTTTTGAAGGAAGACAATTCAAGTTCTGGCAATCAAGCGCCCACCTGGAAAACAAGGGAGGTCACTTCAGAATGCAATTCAAGTCAACAACGAAGGAAAGTATCTGGGAAGTATGGGTCAACGACTCAAGATGCACCATAAAGCCACATGAGCTGCAAGATCAAGTTTGAAGATACGTAGATATGATTCTTCTAATTCATAGATCATAGTTTAGTTTAGCTTCTTTTGTTTTGACTCGGTGTAATAAGGAGTTCAGCGAGCAGTAGCAGCAGTAGCAACAGTGAAATCACACTTTCTCGGTAGTCCAAGCTATCAAAACTTCTCGAACTACACTGACCTGATTCCTTTGTAGCCAAGGATATGTAGGAAACCTCGGAAGCAAGGTTGGGTCAAATCTTTCAAAAATCACTTGTATCTGATAACTTTATCTTTGCATGAAAACTCTCTGTGTTTTCGAGCAAAGAGGGGTAGCTGTGAGCACATGATTTTTTTCCTATATGAATTTCTCCTATAAAACCCAAGAAAATATATTTTTCTCTCTTTTTTTTCCAATTATTAGCCATTTTGTAGGATTTTTATAGAATTTTATTAATTATTTGTATTTTTGTGCATGCGTAATTTCTATTAAAAATCATTCAAAAATGCAAACAATACCATGCATTGCATTTAGGTTTTTGTTTTACATTTTTAAGGCCAATTAGTTACTTATTCATTTTATTAAAAAATAAAAATCACAAAAAGGTTTATTTTTGCATTTCTAGCTTTAATTTTAGAATAGTAGTTTTCCTCTTTTAATTTAGGATCAAAGAATTTTTTATAATTTTTAGGAAATTGGTTAGTTTTATAATTTAGATTAATATAGGAATTTAATTTAGGTTTTTAATTCATTAGAGAAAGAAAAGGAAAATAAAAAAAAGAGAAAAGAATTTGAAGTGGGTTTTAATTTGGTCTTAAAATTGGGGCATAGTTCAAATTAACCCAATTTCCACCGACCAGCCCAATATCCTAATCACTTACCTAGTCCGACCAAGCCCAATCCCTTCAAACCCAGTCCAGCCCCACCCTAAACCAAATGAACCCGTTTCATCCCTTCTCGTCACAGCCGTTGGATTTTGATAATCCAACGGCCCGAAACTCATCACCCCAACTATATAACTGTCCAAACGCTCCCCATACCCATAAAACCCCCACTCAGTTCTCTTTCTCATCTCCTTCAACCAAACCCTAAAAGACCGCCGCCCTAAAATCCCCTTATCGTCTCCGCCTTACTCCGCCGCCAGAAATCGCCCCACGGTGGCTGCGACGCTCCAAACTCCTCCAAATTTGTATCATGAAACCCTGAGCCCATCCTCAACAGCATTCCATCATTAGTTTTCCCAAAAACACCACCCAAATTCACCAATTTCAGAACTAAAATTAACCCTAAAAACCCTAACGCACCCAAATGACCCCTCCATCACACCCTATAATCATCGAGCCTCCCCAAACTTAAAACCCATAACAATTACCCAAAACTATATTTAGAACACTTCCAATCCCAGATCTAGGTTTGACATAATTTCTGAGTTTGGGATTATTTTGAAGTTCCTGTTCGTCTTGGCTAGAAACTCGCCCAAATAGTTTATTCTTGACCAGAATGTTCGGTTGGGTCAGTTTCAAGCCTCGTCGAAGCATTCTGAGCTTGGCCAGTCTTTTTCCCTTTCTTTTGTTGATCGTCTTGCTTATTAAATTGGTACTCCCTGGCTTTTAGTCATTTGTTCATCTCTGTTCTCTTTTGTTTTTGCTTTCTCTGTTCTCTTCCTCTGAATTCTATTTAGTTGCATGGCAGATTTTGTGTGTCATCTATTTTGTTGCCATATTTAGGGCTTCAGATTAGGATTTCATCACAGGTCTAAGGTCAACTTAGTTCGATGCATGAAATAATTCAGTTCCAATAGTAATTTCTGATTTCAGTTTATGTTTGAAAAATTTAGGTGTAGCTCAAGGTCCAATTGCATTGTTGTTGATTATTTGAGCATGTTTAGCTAATAATTTATTTTTATATTGCATTTATTTATCCCTTCTAGCTTCCAGAATCATTCTAGTATTTGTGCAAGTTCCATTTAGGGTTCATTTTCTAGCTTAGTTCATTATGAATTGGTTTCATGTTAGAAGTTTCGGTTTATTCACCATGTTTTCAGATACTCCTTTCAACTTTGAATTTTGGTTCCTTTCAATCCATTTATAGATATTAGTTTGCTTATTTTTTGTTTACCTAGGTTTGTAAATGGTTAGAAACTCTTAGGGTTTAATTGAACAACCAAAAAAATTAGGGGTTCAAGCTGTAAATGAGATACAGACTTTCAAAAAAATTCGTACAAGAATCTTCTAGAAGAGGGGGCAGTTGTCCCTATTTGGTTAGCACAAATGTGCTAAGCCAATAGGGGACAACCAACTGTCCCAATTCAATTAGAATATGCCTTTTGCAGGCTGGGAATAATTCTCAATTCTGTTTTAGAGCACATGAGCTTAGAGGCCAATAAAATAGTGCACTTCCTTCGCTCCAAAACCAGACTTTAAGGCATCATTCTCTACATTAATATTTTGTAAGCATGGTTTAAAAAGGCTAAAACATGGTTTAAAAAGGCTAAAGAATGGTTTAATTTTGGAAGCTATGGTTGCTGTTGTTGTGCTGTTTTGCTCACGCTAATATTTTGGCTGAAATCCTCACGTTTTTGTTTTGCTTTGGTGTCTAGGTACTCTCATGAACTCCTGAGTGAAAAATGGAGATGTATATCATGCTTTGCTTGGTTTTTTTTGTAATGATTAAGAAACGACATAGTTGATTGACTTTTTGTTGTTTTTTTGGTAATATGTTGGATCGAGATGTTAATTTGGACTTAGTCTTCATATGAATGACCATGTAGCATTAGTTATTCCATGTATGGTTCTCAGTAGTTAGAAAACTTGTCAAGAAGTTATAGTAGTTTGCAAGGGTTTTATTTTGATTTGCTGGAGTTTGACAGTAGCTCACACAGTTAAGATTAAGTATCTACTATGCTAAACTTATTTTTAAATAGATCTATAGTATCTGAAGTCTCTCTTTAAATTAACATGTGTTTGTGTTTCCATGAAGCAAGTTAATACAATCTTTCATGGTCTGTATATAATATGAATATTTTAGTATATTGATCCCCAGTTTGGTATTGTATTTGCGTGCCTAAGAATTAGGGTATCAGGAAGGCCCTCAGTTAATTTTGGGCATGGTGAGTTAAATTGTTTGATGTGAGTCCCAAATATGATCATATGTGGTTTTTCTTATAACTTAGGCACAATTTTAGGCCCAAGAGTCTTCAGCCCCACCCCTGTTCCTTTTTGCGTCTTATGTTTCAAAATAACTTTTGATGTGGAGTTGATCATATTGTTGTCCTATTTCTGGTCCAACTAAACCGCTGGGAAGGTTTGGCTTTCCATTCCAAGTCATGGGCTCAACTTCGAATCCAGCCCAATGTGTTTTTGTGAAATCATCAGCTTGCCTGCAGTTGATTCAATCTTGTTAATGTAATTGGGCCCGTTAATTTATCTCAATGCTTTAGATTAAATTTTGAGTTAGATTAATCAAGGACCCTATAATCCTCTAATTGAATGTAGTTCTTTTCTTTAAAATAGAATGATGTGTTCCATATTAATTAAATCACCTATGGCCCTCACACATATTATAATTAGATATTTAGAATGAATATTTGTAGAAAAGCCTTTAGGCATGTTTAATATACCATCGTAGTTGTGTACATATTCGCGTGACATAATTATGATTATAAAATAAAATCGGAGTATGCGTTCGCACAACTTCGACCAACTTCCACAATAATAATAAATTTATTATTAATATAGTCCTTTTCAATAAAATGTAGTTCTTTAGGCCGAGGTGTGCCATTCATAATTGAATTCCTATGGCCCTCACATTAATTTTATGACTCAGATATTAAACATGATATTCGTAGTTTGCTTTAGGCACGTTTAATGTACCATTGTGGTTGTGCACACGTTCACGTGATATAATTACGATTCTAAAACAAAATTGGAGTATGCGTTCGTGCAACTTTGGCCAAAATTTCTTAATAATAATAAAGCGTTATTGATTGTTTACACATTCCCATGACATAATTTTGAGGCTCCAAACAAATGGGTACACGTACGTGTGACCTATTTTTAAATTTCTTAATTAATAAGGCAAATGCACATAGGTTCTAAAATCAGTAATTAAAATTTTTAATAAGTCAGGTATGATCAAAGCAATCATGCTAGAACCACAGAACTCGGGAGTGCCTAATACCTTCTCCCGGGTTAACAGAATTTCTTATCCGGATTTCTGTGTTTCGCGGACATAAATAGAGTCAAATCCCCTTGATTCGAGATTTTAAACTGGTGACTTGAGATACCATAAATTATCCCAAGTGGTGACTCTAAATTTAATATAAATAATCCCGTTTTGATTTTTACTTAAATTTGAAAAAAAACCCTTATACCCCTTTCGGGGTAGTAAAAAGGAGGTGTGACATCATTAATGGGAAAATTGTAGGTAAGTTGACTAAAATTCCCTCATAGAACTAAATTCCATGATGTCCTCGTATGTTTCAAGTGTGGTTGGCCCAAGTTCTTACTTTCTCATGATCCAGCCCATTCCTAATATATTTAGTAATTCCAAATAAGCATTGTGTCTGGAATATACGCTCAAAATGTGTTTGAATTGCTACTATAACATTATACTCTCCTTCGGGAATGTATTCAAGTATGGTTTATGTATCAAAATGTTAGGACATCAATTCATGTTTTAAATGCGAGTTTATTATGCCTAATTTTGGGAAAACAACTCAATATGTTTAAGACTCCTATTGCTCATATATATATTTAAAATCTTGATTCCAAATTATCTTATTGTTGATAACCTATGATGATACTTGAAAGTTATAGAAGTTAGTATGAGATATAATATGTGGCCATCGTGCCAAGAATGAAAACTACACTTGTAGCCAATAGTGCCAATGAATTGAAAAGAATGATTGAAAAAATATGAAATGATTTGTAACTCCTTTATATAATAACTATTTTGGGAGCATTGTTTAGTCACCGAAGAAGGGTAGGTTGAAATCACCTAACCTTGAAATTACACATGCTGGCTTAGGAGTGATTGAGGGGTATATCCCCAGACAGATGTGTTAAGATTGTTCCCCTTATTTGGGATAAGATTGATGTGTTGAGATTATTCCCTTTAATTGGGATGTGATGATTGCTAGCGGAAGGTGATGTCAACCCACGCGGATCATGGAGAGATGGCTTAGCTGATCGGGACGAGATCGAACTCCATGCTAAAAGCACGATGGTGTTGTGATTGGATGTCTTGGGTTTAGACGGCATAGCCAATCGAGCCGAGATCGGACTCCATGCTAAAAGTACGATGGTGTTTTGATTGGATGTCTTGGGGTGAGATAGCTTAGCCGATTGGACAGAGATCAAAATATGTTGTAAAAAACATGGAGGTATATCGGTGCTAAAGACCTCCAAACATAAAAATAATGATATTTACTTCAAAACTTATCTTTCTCTTAATTTGATGCTTAATATTATTTGAGGCTCTTATTGATTCCATTTTTCTTTCTCCTTGTACTGTTACTCGATTCATCGATATGGTGTTTAGCTTTACAAACTAGTACTATTACATATGTAATAATGTCCCTTTCGCCAGGGACGCTGCATCTTTAATGGATGCGGGTGATACTCCAGCAGGCGATGTTACGCTTCTAAACTAAGAACTTGAAATGTTTTGGGTAATTGCAAATGAAGATTCGAAAAGTAATTTTAGTTGGTATTGTACATTTTATCCTCTCATGTCTATCTCTTGTTATTTCTTTTCAAACTGCTATGGGTAAGGTCGGGTAGAAAGCATCAAGGAGGCTTGCTTGACTGGGGTAACAAGGTCGAGCATCGATCGTGCTCCCTAGGGTCGGGGCATGACAAGCTTGGTATTAGAGCCTACATTTTTAAAGTGTCCTAGGATCTCTTGGAGCCCTATATAGTTGAGTCCTTATTATTGGTGTGAAGTTGACCACATCTACAATTAGGAGGCTACTTGGGCATTCGGGAATGTTAACCTTCTTCAGCTCTCTAGATCGTGTGAGAGATTGGCTATAAGATTGTCTTCTAACTCGTACGTTAAGGTTCAAGTTAAGTCTAAATGTTCTTCAGTCTATTCCAAGTAATATTTTCATATGACATGACAAATAGATAAAGGCCTGAATATTAAGGAGATGACATATGTATCATGTTTAATGAATGGTATTGTCACGCCTCGATCTCGGGGAGACGACCGGTGCTCAACCGAGATACCCCAGTTAAGCAATACTGTTAGATGCCTTCTACCCAACCTTTTTGATGAGCGTAAAACACACACCTAAATATGCTCACTAGTCGAATATAGTATAATATAATATCATGTCCACAAGGATTTAATTTAAACAACGTTCTTAAAGTTTCAAGCTTGATTGTTATCCAAGATGGTCGATAGTTGAGATATATATGACTAATAACTAAAATTAACTAGAAATCTAAAGCTATTGACTAATGACAATCGACACAAGTATTGAGCAAAGAAGGTTTTTGCCGGGAGAAGATAGGGTTTTGATAGGATATGTGCAAGACAAATATTTGGGGTCTAACGCTAGATACTTCACTTATCATGTTCAAGTGAGTTTCTCGAATTCACTCAATTATTAGTTCAAACGTTTAGTAGAAACTTCTCTCTCGATTAAGTCTCAACCTCACAAGATGAACCAATTTAAGCTCGGTGAAGATATGCAATAATTCGTAGTGTATTGTTCTTTAGGACAACCTCTCTCGATTATCCTCCTAACTAGGTTTAATCAACAATTCAACTAGCCTCTTCCAATTACTAAGAAGAATTAATGAAGTAAACCAAAAAGTAATGCAAATATCTCACGAGTTATGCCTCTCTCAATTACATTAAAAAGTGAAGATAGATGCAATGATTAAATCATCCAAAAAGATTCAATACATAAAACCAGTGTTATAATCCACAAACAAATATCAATACACAAAGTCCATCAAACCCTAGAGAGAACTACTCCATAGATATGGAATAATTAATCACAAACATGTTTAAAGTATAGAAAAACATAAAATAATCCAAACTCATGTCCTGAGTGAGGATTGAATGATGAATTCCATGTGATTTTGCTTCTTCACCTCCTCCTTAACCTCCTCTAGGTGTAAGTTGTGTCAAAAGTCCTCAAAATAATATTTTCCATGTATTTATACCAAGTAGGGTCGTGCCTAGACGAAACAACCTTCTCCTAGACGAATTTAGATTTTGGCTATATAAAAATTGCATAGGTGCACCGCATGGGGAAACGCGCCATGTGGGGAAGCAGTGGGAAACTTCAGAGAGCTACACAATTGTCAGGCAATATAAAATTGGCAGCCGAGGTGCCCCACGCCCCACTCCACGCACCGCGGGTGTGGAGATTCCTCAGGGTGAACCTTTTTCGCTCGCTTTTTAATATCCAGGTTTGGTCTTTGACCCCTGAACACGATCCCAGCTAAATTCCTTGGGATTTTACTCAAACTTCAAATCTCCAAATAGCTCAAATTATTTCTGTAACATCTACATCACTCGGAATCACTCCTTCAAGGCATGAAACACACAATTAGTGGAAAACACTAATGATTAAAGCTCAAATACAATTAAAGTGAAGTAAATTACTGTGCAATAAGTGACTAAAACACATAATTATAGCCTACCATCAGTTTCCTATTAATAATATAAAATCAATATCAAGAGATATACATGAAGAGAATAAAGTGTTCCACATTCTTTTTCTATTACTCAAAGGATATTCAGTAGCGATTTCCAAAATATTACAAGATTATATATATGATGAAAAACATGTTTTCCAAATACCAACACTTTTATTTCAATTCCCACCGTCAAACACCACCCACAACCTGTCGACGGAGCCTCTAAGTACAATATAAGAGTAGTAAGAAAGTGCCGATGATAAGGCCCCTGCTATACCTCAAAACACAAAAAAACAATATCAAGTGACATAAGGCCCGGAACATAGTAGGGATCACCAAGTCCTGCTGATTAGACGGTGTAATTGCAAACGAGGATCAAAACCACCCGCTGACGAACCACCCACATCCATTGAAGTTGCAACGACCCCGGCAAAAGGGAATAGTAGTAGTATGTAAAGCTTAATGTCCTCTTTCGAAATATGATGCCAATATAAAAATAGGAAAACGATGGAAGCAACAAGTAACAATGAATGAAATCCAAATGCCAAAATAAAAACATGATCTTTAGCACCGATATGCCACCGTGTTTTTAGCACGAAGTTCGATCATGTATGATGGGCTAGGCCATCTCCTCACGAACAATGTGGTTTGACATGTGATGTAAAAAACAGGTGTTACCAAGAGTAGGAACCACCATGCGCGCAACATGACGTCCGATCACCACCCGACCTGCTAGGTTGTCTCCCCACATATGCCATATGAGTCAATATTAAATCCCGTGCTATCAACAATCTCATCCCAATTAACGGGAACAATCAGAATCACATCAATATTTTAGTCTCATCCCAAATAAGGGGAATAATCACATTCCCCTCCTACACCGGCACATGTAGTTTCGGGTGTGGGCCTTATGACCCACCCTTCCTCGGTTTGCTAATGATACTCTCAAAAATATTTTTTTTATTTTTGTATAAAGGGAAACACAAATACGAATACATTCACCTCATAACCTTTCACACAATATTTTATTTTATTAGTACTCCCAACCACATCCACATAATTCTCCATTCAAGGCATGATGGTCGTAATTTATATTTCTCACTTTCATTACTTTACTTTTAAGGATCACCTTTATCAACCTAAACACATAGAATATTTCAGAAATCATAACTTTAGGCTCATTAGTAATGAAAGCTTTAACCACAACAGATTTCTTTCCAAAGTATAGAGCAAAGTGACTCGCAATTGAAGCACAAGTTCAAATCATAAATGAGCAATATACCATCGATAATTGAATTATTTTTTACCCAAATGGCCAATACACAATTTCAACATATTTGTATGTGAGAACTTAAATCACATTGGGAATATTTATAAAGGAAAGCATGTTTATTTAAGATCGAAAGACGAATTAAAACCAAGTACACTAGCTACAACAACGTGGCTACATTTATATCTCACTCTTACTTCTTCCAATTTTGAACTTAGTCATAGGTTATCAATAATAAGGAAATTGGTAAATCGAGATTTAATATGTATATGAACAAGAAGAGTCTTAGAACACTGAGTTTTCTTCCACACTTGGCATAATAATTTGCAATAAGAATATGATTGAAATCATAATATTTTATCACGTTGGTGATGTTTGCATACATTCCTAAAGGAGAGCACAATATGATAGGAGCATTCGGTACACATTTCTAGTACAAATCTTTCAGCACAAGCTTATTTGGAATAGTAAAATTTATAAGGAATAACCTGGGACAAGGAACAAGGAACTTGGGCCAATTACACTTGAAACTTACGAGGACATCATGGAATTCGATTCTAAAGTAGATGTTTAGCCAACATACCTTGTTTGAGCTTTCCTTAAGTTACTACAACGCACCAATACGTCTAGCAATAACAATCTATAGGAAGATAGCAAAAAATGGTTAATACTTAGAATGATTTCCATGATGTAACTCTCTTAGGAATGTTGTCAAACACCTAATATGCAAAGTAGACTACAAAGCTCTAATTTGGTAATTCTTTTCTCCCTAAAATAGTTTCAATAAGAAACTACCCAAAATGGTTCATTAACCCCACACGCGACAACCAATTGTCACATGCAAGGCCTATTTCCAACCCCACAATATACTTAAACTCATAACCTCTTGCATGAAAGCTTAGGAGCAGGACTTACTCGGGTAGGTGATAAACTAGGGATTGGCTTCCTTAATTCTTGAAGTTTTGTGCAATAATGGGTGATTAGAATGCTAGATTTCCTCCTTATCTCTCTAAAATACTCTTACATTTTTCTAAAATCATCAGACATTCGCTTCAAAATGAGCCCCTAAGGTTATTTATTAAAATGGTGTCGGGTTATGAAAATAAGAAAATGGACCATCCGTATTCACGTTTGCGGCCGTAGAATGGATCGGAGAACAGATATGCGGCCTGCAAAATGGACCGCAAAAGTGTTGCCCAAAAATTGGAATGGTCTGGATCGATCTACGACAGGTCTACGGTTCGTGGATGTCACGACCCTAGTTAACCGATTGTGAACACGTCGTGATGGCACCTAGTCCCCACGATCAGGTAAGCCAAGTATTGCGGAAAAAAAACAATATTTACGGAAAAACCAATTAAAACTGAACATATGAAAAATAACAACTGAGTATAAGGCCGTCCAGCCTGTACAACTCTAAGAATATGCTGAAGTCTACAACCAAATCCCAAATCCCGAAAACTCAAGGGAAAACATAGGCTAATAGAATTCCAATAAGTAAACTAATCTCCAGAATAACGACATCAAAAGTATGATAGGATAACAGCTCTACAACTAGAATAAAGAAGAAGACTCTTCGGTCTGCGGACACTGCAGATATACTTCGAAGTCTCCGTATGTCTCCTCGCCTCAAGGATAGTGCGCCTGAGTAGAGGTACCTGTATGATCTGCACATGAAAAACATGCACAGGAAGGGCATGAGTACACCACAACGGTATTCAGTAAGTGCCAAGCCTAACCTCGGTTGGGTAGTGACGAGGAAAGGTCAGGGCCCTACTGAGGCAAAAATATAACAGTACCAATAATTAACAATGTGGAAATCTGACAAAAAAATAAACGCAACAGTGTAGTAAGGCCAATCAACGAAACAATGATAACTACCAGGATAAAGCAGAAACAGAGGGTAACCACAACTCTATCTTAAGTACCAATGAGGGTCTCCTAGGATACCGTCCTGTAGCCCTCTCCTCAACTGTCCAATGGATTACCAGGGATATCGTCCCGTAGTCTAACTCTCGTACCAGTATCAAAGAATCTCCCAGGATACCGCCCCGTAGTCCAATCGTTTAAGTGCAGGGAGATCTCCCGTGATACCGTCCCGTAGTCCCAAAATAAAAGTGCAGGGGGATCTCCCGGGATACCGTCCCGTAGTCCCAAAATAAAAGTGCAGGGGGATCTCCCGGGATACCGTCCCGTAGTCCCAAAATAAAAGTGCAGGGCGATCTCCCGGGATACTGTCCCGTAGTCCCAAAGTAAAAGCGTAATCACAGCCAGAAACACAACAAGGGATGAGTAAAAAAAACGGAGTAGCAGATAGAGCTAGCCTAGCATGCTTCACGTAGTACAATTGAACAACTTAAGCAATTAGGCAATTATGTCGGTTAGACATGCTTTCCTAGTCTAGAACAAGTAATAAGCTTCAAGTAAAACAAGGCAAATAAGAAAGAAAGTTAAATATTAACAACTTAAGTAAAATCGGATTTTCATTAATCGGCTCAAGTACGCGCTCGTCACCTCGTGTACAAGGCACTCAAATATCAAGAACAAATCCTAAGGGGAAAGGTCCCCCACACAAAGTTAGACAAGCCACTTACCTCGAACCGGCTCAAAAATCAATCCAACACCACGTTCTTGCCACGAGTATTCGACTCCAAATGGCTCAAATCTATTCAATTAAATTACACATCGTAAATAACACTGCAAACAACCGATTCCACTATAAAAATTAAAGCTAGGGCGCGAAAATAGGTAAAATGACCAAAATACCCCTCCGACCCCACGTCTCGGAACCGGGAAAAATTTACATTTCCAGAAACCTTGCACTCTCACGAGTCTAACCATACCAAAATTACAAAATTCTCATATCATTTCGACCTTCATATCAGTGATTCTATCCAAGAGGATTTTCTACCCCTTTAAACAAAATTCTCAGATTAAACACCAAAACTTTTAATATATTCGAGTTATACAACCAAAATTGAGTTAAGAACACTTACCCCGTTGTTCTCCAAGAAAATCTGCCCAAAAATTGCCCAAACCGAGCTCCAAATCGTTAAAAATGGGAAATGAGAACGAAGTCCCATTTCCAAAACTTAAACATTCTGTCCAGACCATTTTCCGCTTCTGCGGTCCAGGGACTGCTTCTGCAGTCCCCTTTTTGCGAAAAATATTAATCGCTTCTGCGGTCTCCTTCAAAGCCTGACCAACCGCTTATGCGGTCTTCGCATCGCAGAAGCGAGTCCGCTTCAGCGGAAAAATATCCGCTTCTGCGGTTCCTGGCCAAACACCCACATCCGCTTATGCAGATGCCTGGCCACTAAAGCGACTCCAAAACCGCAGAAGCGAAAATACCAGAAGTAGCAGGCCTAAAATCTTCAGAAGTCCAAAAATTCTCCGTTTAGCCATCTGAATTCATCCTGAGACCCTCGGGACCTCAACCAAAAGCGCCAACACCACCTAATACCTCATTCAAACTTGTACCAATCCTTAAAACACCTAAAACAACGCCAGAAATCCAATTAAATCAAAGATTCGAGCCTAAGAACTTCAAATTCCAACAAAACACACTTTCGATAAAACACCTAACCAAACCTCGTCCGAATGACCTGAAATTTTGTACACACATCCCAAATGACATGACGGAGATACATCAATTTCTGGAATCCGAATCCGACCCTTGGATCAAAAACTCACTATCGGACCGGAAACTTCAAAAATTCAAACTTCGGCATTTCAAGCCTAAATGAGCTACGAACCTCCAAAATACATTTCGAACACGCTCCCAACCCCGAAATCACCTAACGGAGCTAACAGAACCATCAGATTTCCATTCCGAGGTCGTCTTCATACTATTCCGAATATGGACAATTTTCAACTCTTAAGCTCTCATTTAGGGGGCTAAGTGTCCCAAAACACTCCGAATCCTAACACCGAACGTCCCGGCAAACCAAAATAGCAGAAATGAACTTAGGGGACCAGTTAATGGGGGATCGGGGCATAAATTCCAAAAATGACCGGCCGGGTCGTTACATCCTCCTACACTTAAACATTCGTTCGTCCTTGAATAAGCATAGAGAACATATCTGAAGTAGCAAAAAGATGAGGGTACTGGCTGCGCATATCCTGTTCAGTTTTCCAAGTCGCCTCCTCTGCCGGCTGACCCCGCCACTGGACCTTCACTGAAGCAATGTTCTTTGACCTCAACTTCCTGATCTTCCTATCCAAAATGGCCACTGGCTCCTCAACATAGGATAGATCCTTGTCCAACTGGACTGAACTGAAATCTAACACGTGCGACGGATCACCGTGATATCTTAAGAGCATCGAAACATGAAATACCAGATGAACTCCGGCTAGGCTGGGAGGTAAGGCAAGCTCATAAGCAACCTCCCCAACTCACCTCAAGATCTCAAAAGGCCCAATAAACCTCGGACTCAGCTTGCCTTTCTTTCCAAAACTCATGACACCCTTCATAGGCGAGACCCGAAGCAGAACCCGCTTACCTACCATATATGCAACATCACGAACCTTCTTGTTCGTGTAATGCTTCTGTCTAGACTGGGTTGCACTGAGCCTATCCTGAATCACCTTAACATTCTCCATTGCATCCTGAACCATCTCTGTGCCCAATAGCCTGGCCTCACCCGGCTCAAACCAACCCACCAGAGATCTACACCTCCTGCCATATAAGGCCTCATACGGCGCCATCTGAATGCTGGACCGATAACTGTTGTTATAAGAAAACACCGCCACTGGCAGGAAATGATCCCATGACCCTCCAAACTCAATCACGCACGAATGGAGCATATCCTCCAGAATCTGAATAGTACGCTCAGGCTGTCCGTCTGTCTGGGGTGAAATTCCGTGCTCAACTCCACCCGAGTGCCTAACTCCTGCTGCACGACTCTCCAGAACCGCGATGTAAACTGAGTACCTCTGTCTGAGATGATAGAAACTGGAATACCATGCAAACGGACGATCTCCCTGATACAAATCTCCGCCAACGTCTCCGACGAATAAGTGGTACACACAGGTATGAAATGAGCGAACTTGGTCAGCCGGTCCACAATGACCCAAATAGAATCAAACTTCTTCACGGTCTGTGGGAGTCCAGATACAAAGTCCATGGTGATACGCTCCCACTTCCACTGTGGGATCTCAATGTCCATAGTGATACGCTCCCACTTCCACTCTGGGATCTCAATCTGCTGAAGCAACCCACCCGGACGCTGGTGCTCATACTTCACCTGCTGGCAGTTGAGGCATCTAGACACATAGTCAACTATATCCTTCTTCATCCGCCTCCACCACTAGTGGTGCCTCAAGTCCTGATACATCTTCGCGGCACCCGGATGAATGGAATACCACGAGTTATGGGCCTCTGCTAGAATCAACTCTCGAAGATCATCGACATTGGGCATACAAATACGACCCTACATCCTCAATACCCCATTATCCCCGATGGTCACATCCCTGGCATCACCACGCCGAACTCTGTCCTGAAGAACAAGCAAGTGAGGGTCATCATACTGCCGCTCCATTATACGATCAAATAGGGAAGACCGAGAAACCACACAGGCTAGAACCCGACTGGGCTTCGAAAGGTCCAATTTCACGAACTGGCTTGCTAAGGTCTGAACATGCATCACCATAGGTCTCTTTGAGGCTGGTAGATATGCCAAACTACCTAAACTCTCCGCCCGGCGACACAAGGCATCGGCAACCACATTGGCCTTGCCCGGGTGATAAAGAATAGTAATATCATAATCCTTTAACAACTCTAACCACCTCCTCTGATGCATATTCAGGCCCTTCTTCTTAAGCAAGCACTGTAAACTCAGATGGTCAATATAGATCTCATAAGGCACCCCGTACAAATAATTACGCCAAATCTTCAAGGCATGAACTATAGTAGCTAACTCAAGATCGTGGACAAGGTAGTTCTTTTCATGTACCTTCAACTGTCTGGATGCGTAGGCAATCACCCTACCGTCCTGCATCAACACGGCTCCAAGTCCAACCCGTGAGGCAGCACAATAAACTGTATAGGACCCCGAACCGGTAGGCATCATCATGAGCTTTTGGAAGATCGCCTCACACTCCTCTATCTACTGAAATGGGGCACCCTTATGAGTCAATCTAGTCATAGGGGCCGCAATCGATGAAAACCCCTCCACAAAGCGACGGTAATAACCCGCCAAGCCAACGAAACTTCAAATCTCTGTAGTTGAGGAGGGCCTGGGCCAACTCTGCACGGCCTCCACCTTCCTTGGATCCACTCAAATGCCCTCACTCGATACCACGTGGCCTAGGAATGCCACAGAACTCAGCCAAAACTCAAATTTTGAGAACTTTGCATGTAATTTCTTCTCTCTCAGAGTCTGAAGCACTATCTTCAGGTGCTGCTCATGATCTTCCCGGCTCCGGGAATATACCAGAATATCATCAATAAAAACAATCACGAGTGAGTGAAGATATGGCCTGAACACACTGTGCATCAAATGCATAAAAGCTGTCGGGGCATTAGTCAGCCCAAATGACATAACAAGGAACTCATAATGACCATACCGAGTCCTGAAGCCAGTCTTCGGGATATCTAGCTCCCGAATCTTCAACTGATGATAACCTGAGCGCAAATCAATCTTGGAGAACAACTGTGCGCCCCAAAGCTGGTCAAACAGATCATCAATATGTGGTAAAGGATATCGGTTCTTCACTGTAACTTTGTTCAACTAGCGATAATCAATGCACATTCGCATAGAACCATCTTTCTTCTTCACAAATAAGACAGGAGCACCCCAATGGTGAAACACTGGGTCGAATAAAACCCTTACCCAACAGTTCCTGCAACTGATCCTTCAACTCCTTCAACTCAGGAGGAGCCATGCGATATAGAGGAATGGAAATGGGCTGAGTGACCGACAACAGATCAATGCCAAAATTGATATCTCTATCGGGCGGCATGCCCGTAAGATCAGCTGGAAATACATCAGGGAAATCCCGTACCACAGGGACTGAATCAACAGAAGGGGTGTCAACACTGACATCTCTCACATAAGCTAAATACGCGGCACACCCCTTCTCAACCATATGTTGAGCTTTAAGGAAAGAGATAACTCTGCTGGGAGTATGATCTAAAGTACCACTCCACTCAATACGTGGAACACCAGGCATAGCCAACGTCACGGTCTTGGCGTGATAATCAAGAATAGCATGATGGGGCGACAATCAGTCCATGCCCAGAATAATATCAAAGTCAACCATACGGAGTAATAATAGATTTTCCTTGGTCTCAAAACCACAAATAGTAACCAGACATGACTGATAAATGTGGTCCACAACAAGAGAATCTCCCACATGAGTAGAAACATAAATAGGGGCACCCAAAGAATCCCGAGGCACAACCAAATTCGAGGCGAAATAAGAGGACACATATGAATAAGTAGAGTGTGGATCGAATAGAACCACTGCCTCTCTATGATAAATCAGAATAATACCTATGATGACAGAATCGGAGGCAAACGCCTCAGTACGAGCAGGAATGCAATAACATCTGGACTGACCCTTCTCACGAGGGAGACCCCTATCTCCCCGACCTCCGCCCCTGGCTGGCTGGGCAGGTGGAGCAATGGGAGCTGGAACCATAGCCTGAGAACTCTGAGAAGCACGCTGTGGTTGAGCAGTCTGTGAAGATGCACCCCTACCAAGTCTGGGGCAGTCCCTAACCACGTGACGTGTATCGCCGCAATCAAAACAAGCTCTAGGATGACGTGGTGGCTGTGAATGACTGGAGCTAGGTCTGCTAGACTGACCTCTGGAAGCCCCCCGCGCAGGAGGCGCGCTAGAAATTGGAGGAGCATAATAAGGCTCCTGAGTTGCAGGCGGAGCTGGAGTACTACCTGTTGCTGGCAAGGCTGAATGTACATGACGACCAGAATAACCCCTACCATAACGACCGGCTGAAGGGGTATGGGCACCAGAGTAGTGACCCGACTTTCAAGACCTCTTGGCCTCCCTCTCCCCTCACTCCCTGGCGAGCATACCCTCAATCCTCCTAGCAATGCTCACTACCTGATGGTAAGGAATATCCATTCTAACTCTCGAGCCATGCTGGACCGGATGGGCGGAATAAGACCCTCGATAAACCTCCGAACTCTCTCCCGAACTGTGGCAACCAAAGTCGGTGCATGTGTAGCCAACCTGGTATAACGGATGGCATACTCTGAGACTGTCATAGCACCCTAGCGCAAATGCTCAAACTCCGTGCGCCATGAATCCCTGAGGCTCTGGGGAACAAACTCCCTCATAAACATGTTTGAGAAATGGGTGCAAGTCAGTGAGGCAGACTCGACTAGACTGTCTAACTCATAAGTATGCCACCAATCATAGGCGGCTCCCCGAAGCTGAAAGGCGGTGAAAGAAACCCCACTAGACTCTACTATGCTCATAGTGCAAAGAATGCGATGACACTCCTCCAAGAATCCCAAGGCGTCATCTGATGCTAGGCCACTGAACACTAGGGGATCATATTTCTTGAACCTCTCTAGCCTACGCTGCTCGTCCTCGGAGACAGCTAACCCATCCCCGGGCTATGCTAGTGCTGTAGGTGGTACAGGAATAACCTCTGGGACCAGCTCCATCTGCACTCTCTGCTCAGGAGTGCGGGTTGCGGGAGTCTGGGTCCCTCCCCCGGCCTGGGATGTGGCTGCAGCGAGGGGAAACAACCGCGCCTGAGCCAAGGTAGTGTACATGCTCATGAACTGAGCCAGAGTCTCCTGGAGCACTGGAGTAGTAGTAGCTGTAGTAGGTGTACTAGCTGGCTGAGCTCCAAATGGATCTGCTGGTGGTACCTCAGCGGCAGCTCACGCGGGTGCTGTGGCTGCACCTCATGCGCGTCCTCGACCTCTACCCCGGCTCTGGCCTTTGATGCTGGCAGCAAGGGGCGCGGGTGCCTGGTCCTCTCGCGTAGCACGTGTCCTAACCATCTGTGAGAGAATAGAAGACAGAAGTTTAGAATTGATGTCAAAATATCGCACGACAAGAAATTCAAAAGAACTGAAGATCTTTCCTAAACAGTTACATAGCCTCTCGTAAATAAATACAGACGTCTCCGTACCGATCAACGAGACTCTAATAAACCGGCATGTGTCCCGTGACTCATATGAACCTAGAGCTCTGATACCAACTTGTCACGACCCTAGTTCACCGATCGTAAACATGTCATGATGGCACCTAGTCCCCACAACTAGGTAAGCCAAGTATTGCAAAAAAAATATAATATATGCGGAAAAACCAATTAAAACTGAACATATGAAAAATAACAACTGAGTATAAGGTCGTCCGGCCTGTACAACTCTAAGAATATACGAAAGTCTACAACCAAATCCCAAAACCCAAAAACTCACGGGAAAACACAGGCTAATAGAATTCCAATAAGTACTCTAATCTCCAGAATAACTACATCAAAAGTATGATAGGATAACAACTCTACAACTAGAATAAGGAAGAAGACTCTTCGGTCTGCGGACGCTGCAGATATACCTCGAAGTCTCCGTATGTCTCCTCGTCTCAAGGATAGTGCGCCTGAGTAGAGGTACTTGTATGATCTGCACATGAAAAACATGCGCAGGAAGGGCATGAGTACACCACAGCGGTACTCAGTAAGTTCCAAGCCTAACCTCGGTTGGGTAGTGACGAGGAAAAGTCAGGGCCCTACTGAGGCAAAAATATAACAGTACCAATAATTAACAATGTGGAAATCTGACAAAAAAATAAACGCAGCAGTGTAGTAAGGCCAATCAACGAAACAATGATAACTACCAGGATAAAGCTGAAATACAGGGTAACCATAGCTCAATCTCAAGTACCAATGAGGGTCTCCCAGGATACCGTCCTGTAGCCATCTCCTCAACTGTCCAATGGATCACCCGAGATACCGTCCCGTAGTCTAAATCTCGTACCAGTATCAAAGAATCTCCCGGGATACCGTCCCGTAGTCCAATCATTTAAGTGCATGGGTATCTCCCGGGATACCTTCCCGTAGTCCCAAAATAAAAGTGCAGGGGGATCTCCCGGGATACCGTCCCATAGTCCCAAAGTAAAAGCGCAATCACATCCAGAAACACAACAAGGGATAAGTAAAAAAATGGAGTAGCAGATAGAGCTAGCCTAGCATGCTTCACGTAGTACAATTGAACAACTTAAGCAATTAGGCAATTATGTCAGTTAGACATGCTTTCCTAGTCTAGCACAAGTAATAAGCTTCAAGTAAAATAAGGCAAATAAGAAAGAAAGTTAAATATTAACAACTTAAGTAAAACTGGATTTTCATCAATCGGCTCAAGTACGCGCTCGTCACCTCGCATACAAGTCACTCAAATATCAAGAACAAATCCTAAGGGGAAAGGTCCCCCACACAAAGTTAGACAAGCCACTTACCTCGAATCGGCTCAAAAATCAATCCAACACCACGTTCTTGCCACGAGTATCCGACTCCAAATGGCTCAAATCTATTCAATTAAATTACACATCATAAATAATATTGCAAACAACCGATTCCACTATAAAAATTAAAGCTAGGGCGCCAAAATAGGTCAAATGACCAAAATACCCCTCGGGCACTACGTCTCGGAACCGGGTAAAATTTACATTTTTAGAAACCTCGCACTTTCACGAGTCTAACCATACCGAAATTACAAAATTCCCATATCATTTCGACCTTCATATCAGTGATTCTATCCAAGAGGGTTTTCCCCTTTCAACAAAATTCTCAGATTAAACACCAAAATTTGTAATAGATTCGAGTTATACAACCAAAATTGAGTTAAGAATACTTACCCCGTTGTTCTCCAAGAAAATCTGCCCAGAAATCGCCCAAACCAAGCTCCAAATCGTTAAAAATGGGAAATGGGAACGAAGTCCCATTTCCAAAACTTAAACATTCTGTCCAGACCATTTTCCACTTCTGCGGTTCCTCGCCAAATGCCCACTTTCGCTTATGCGGCTTCCTGGCCGCTTAAGCGGCTCCGCTTCTGAGGATCCAAAACCGCAGAAGCGAAAATACTAGAAGCAGCAGTCCTAAAATCTTCACAAGTCCAAAAATTCTCCGTTTAGCCATCCGAATTCATCCCGAGATCCCCGGGACCTCAACCAAAAGCTCCAACACCACCTAATACCTCATTCAAACTTGTACCAATAATTCAAACACATAAAACAACACCGAAAATCCAATTAAATTAAAGATTCGAGCCTAAGAATTTCAAATTCTAACAAAACACGCTTTCGATCAAAAACCTAACCAAACCTCGTCCGAATGACCTGAAATTTTGCACACACATCCCAAATGACATGACGGAGCTACAGCAATTTCTAGAATCCAAATCCAACCCTTGGATAAAAAACGCACTATCGAACTGGAAACTTCAAAAATTCAAACTTCGGCATTTCAAGCCTGAATGAGCCACGAACCTCCAAAATACATTCTAAACACGCTACCAACCTCGAAATCACCTAACGGAGTTAACGGAACCATCAGATTTCCATTCCAAGGTCGGCTTCACACTGTTCTGAATACAGACCATTTTTTAACTCTTAGGCTCTCATTTAGTGACTAAGTGTCCCAAAACACTTTGAATCCTAACACCGACAGTCCCGGCAAACCAAAATAGCATAAATGAACTTAGGGGAAGCAGTTAATGGGGGATCGGGACGTAAATTCCAAAAATGACCGGCCGACTCGTTACAGTAGACCACCTTATGCGGCGTAGACTGGAGTGCATAATCATTATGTAATATTCTTCATGCCAAAACTGTGACGGATGTGCAGACCGCAAAATAACTATGATGGATCGCATAAAAATCTTCAAAATTCAACAAATTCTCTGCTCAACTACGCGATGGGTATTGATGTCGCCCAAATTCACACCAGTGATTGGAATTGTAAAGCGGTCGATGCAATTATAAGTACCCAACATGAGTCTGGGTCGATTCCTCAGAGAGCTTATATTGGATTAGGTATATATCTAGACTAAGTATATGATGTGCCCAAAATGCACTTCCACATGTTTGGGTGTTTCTTTCAACTTGTAAGTATAATGCTAACGTTTGCAAATTAAAAGTAAGAATACAATATTTTTGGTGTTGTCGTTTTTCAAGTTTACAAAAGATCTTGGGTCGTGACTTCCACATAGGTGGTTACTTAACGGATTGTGGGCTTTAGGGTAAGTTTGATTGGTCGGGGTCATAATATAGCAATTCCATACAGCTACTCACTCTATACCTCTCGGTAGCTAGAGTGATTTTTCTCAATTTGGCTTTCTCAAGACCAAATGGGTATTGCACAAAACAAGTGATAACTACTCATGTCGGGTCTTACTATCTCTAGATTCAACCCTTTAATTGGTGCTATAAATTTCTTGAGTTCACCCCAATTCCTTGTTAACTAAATTTTGCTTGACTTAGTCTCTCTTTCTCAAGCTATAAGTCAATTAGGTATGAATCAATGTTTTCAACCATTAATTCTTAAATTCAAGCAAGAACTAGGTTAAATATCACTCACCCAATCACAAACAAGTCCTAAATTAAACACCCATTTACCCACACTAGGGTTGGGTCACGACCCTAGCTAGAAATTTAACTACTCAGAGAAAATTAAAGAAACTAAAGAGGTAAAAAAGATTAAAATCATAATAGATGATAAAGGAAAGAAAATCCAATATTAAAATGATAAACTATCACAAAGTTACCCAAATTGGTAAACGAAAAATGACTATCTACTTTCTGATGTTCAAAATTAACCTAAATTTGACAAAAAGAACTATTTATATCGAGTTGAAACTATCAAACAAAATTGCCCCTGCGGAAATTCTGCGGCCGCACAATTATGTGTGTAGTCCGCACTTTGAAACTTACTTGACAGGACGGACTTATGCGGCCTCACTTCTTTAGATTCTACGGAGTGCACATTTTTGAGTGAGGCCACAATCTTCAGTTTGAGCTTTGACATGGGAGACTTCTGTGGTCCGCACATTTATAAGTGCGGCTGCACTTTTAATTCTGCGGCCACACAATAATAGTGCGGTACGCACTTCTTCATAGTCCTAAAGTCACACCTCTCTGAACCTCATCTTATGCAGCCGTACTATAATCGTGCGGTCCGCCCTTTGCATAGGAAATTTGACACATGACTCTGCATAGTCTGTGGACACACACAATATTATGTGGTCCACACTTTACTCTTTTTTGCTTTGTTTTAGTCCTTGCCAAAAATTACTCCTCTCTTGAGTTGATTTTCATATATTTGGTTCATTTACTAATAATCCTGCAAGTTCGCACATTTTATCAATTCTTGGGAATACCTTTAAGCATTTTTGAGCTAAAAAGAAAGTAAAAAGGTGCAAATAAGTAGTCAACATCCTTACTTATCAACTTCCCCAAACTTAAGCTTTTGCTTGTCCTCAAACAAATAAGGTAATTTCAATCTCCACAAGAAAAGATCTATTTCAGCTAGACTAAGGCGAATCAAACAGACATCAATTGGGACCAAAAATTACCCACAACACTTATGAATTATCAACAAAGCAATGATGTGACTTTTCAAGTACAATAGTTCAAAATGTTAGAGTAGATCATCAACAGTTGACTTTATTCATCGAGGAAGCTTGCTCTTTCATGTAAGTCTTTGTGGATCCCAAACTCCTCATATACTATCCGTTAGCATATCTCACTTAAGAATGTAGCACTCAATTCAATAATTTGTCAAAAGTTCGCTCATCTCTCTCAAAAGAATGTCACAATTACAGCTCTAGGTACCATATGCTTTCCCTTCATGTAAATCATCACTAATATGTAGGTCTTTTTCGGAATGTAATGAAGGCTTATTGGACGGGGGTAGGCAATGTTGGAATAGGAACGGGTTCATCTTTCCTTAAGCACTCCATTTTTCTCTTTTTGGCTCATATTTTGCCGACTTTTTGAGTCATTATCTTTTCCTCGGGGGAACTAGAGAGACTTAACATCACTCTTTATCTGTCATGATGATCATTTTATCCTTCTTTGTTTTCTCCATGCTTTGCATCATCACTTTTCTTTGAATCCCTTCAACTCTTCACTTTCTTCACTTTCTTTTTGTATTTTTATTTTGTTCAATCTTTCCTTTTCTTTACCTATCCTTTTCTTCATTTCATTTCTTTTTGTGCCTTCTTACCACTTTCAATCTCCTCACCTCTCCCCTAAACTAACATTTTAGCCAATTACTTCTCAATAGTGATAAGGAAAGCTAGGGTGCTAAGAGAGGTTACTACAAAACGGGTAAAGACTTGTAACATGGCTATCAATTGAGAAAGTTCTTAGGCTCAAATGGGTTGACTAGGGATAGGAACATTGGTGGGACATGGAAAACTTTAAGCAGATCAAGGAGAGCCTACAATCACTTCTCAAGCCAAGCAAAGCTTAGAGATTCACCTAGAAATACACTCGGGGCAAGTTCTAGACCATTCACACGAGTACTTGGACTTGCAACAAAATCTCACTTCTCACACAATTGGAATATTTAAGAGGATAGATTTGAGGGCCACAACAACCATATTCAAGAATTAAAATCGCTAATAGTTCAACTAAACCACTCAATGGTTGCTCAAGTCAACATAAGAGTATAAAGGTCACTAATTAGAGCTATTTCTTGCCAAGAACATGTTTTTAACCATAAGGGCGTAGTTAAATGTGTTGGTACCAAGTGAAGCATGCTTGAACCTTTTTTATTCATTAATACTACTATTTTTACCTAAACATAAAAAAAGGACTCAATCCCTTAAGAAGGTTGTCACGCCATCCATCGTTTGGAAGAGCCACCTGGTTCATACAAAACTCTACATTTGGAAAGAACCGTGGCATTAAGAAAACCAAAGGCTTATTGCTCACTTAAACATAAAAGAAGCTACCAAATCAAAAAGAATTTATTAAAGTAAATAAGAAGTTATACTACTATGACAAACAAACTAAAGAAGCTATGAAATAAACTACTAAAATTAACACAAATGAATATACAAATTGAGGGGAATAGAATATATATACATCAAAAGAGAGGGAGGAATATATAAATAATGAAATGGAGAATAAAGATAAAAGAAAAAGAGTATTAAAATTATTACAAACTAATGTCATATCAAATCAATCAAAATATACCACCCCTAAATAAGAACAAGCATTGTCCTCAATGCTTAATAACAATTAGAATAAGGAAGGGTGGAGAGTTAAGAGAACTTCCCATGTGGTCTCAGTGTGCATGGGGTCATCAGCATCCTCGGGCTCCGCTAAATAGATCTCATCATCCTCTGGTCGTAGAATAACATGGTTTGAGAACATCTGCAGCATCTCCTCAGCAGTGTGGGCAACAAGGTCTGGCGCCTCGGACTGGCCAGCTACTGCATCTGATGCCTCTGGTACTGACGGTGCTGACTCTATCAGCAGATAAAGTGGTATATCTCCAATCGATGCTGTCTTTTCCACTTATTTTTTCAATTTATCCACTGACTTCTTTGAAGCTTGAGATTTCTGCATCTTCTTCACCTATTTGCCCAACTCTTTAATGACTGTCCCATGTGCCACTAATGTGTCCATAATGGTCTTCTAATTCTCCAGGATCTTTGACAATATTTCCTCTACTGACAGAGGTACTTGTGAAGCTGTTGGGCAGAAGATTGTGTTGCAATAGCACTAGATATGTGAGACAGCTTTGATGTAGCTATCTACATCCAGTTGTTGAGACTCACCAATGTCTGGGAGACTTGCAGCGCAGTGTGTGGATATATGGATGAGGCAGGCACATGTACTGATGTAGATGGTGTAGAAGATAGCAGTGGTGGCATGTTAGCTGTCTCGGTGGAAGGACCGGCTGCTGTGGAAGGTATGGCAGCTGTAGAAGGCTCAGCAGCAGAATCTGTAACCACCATTATTGGCTCCTTAGATTGACCACCGGTGGTAGTTGCTTTACCCTTGAATTTTGGGTTTCTCGGTCCTTGCAAAAAGTACTATGAGAAGCGATTTTTGGCTTTCACCTGTGTATCAAATATGCTTGGCTCCACCTTGACATCCTTAATGTGTTTAGTGAGGGTGTTTGGATATGGATAGGAGATTTTACCTTTTCGGAAAACCACTGACATATTGGCCGACATGATGGCACCCACATTGGTTGGGTACTTGTCCATGATAGATGCCACCAGAGCTGCTCAATGAAGTGGAAGAGTGTTCTCATTCTTGCTTGGGTCTATCCGGCAGCGCAAGAAATTATTCCACCCTTTTAATTCAAAATTGAAGGTGTTTCGTGCAATGCGAAGACCCTCTATGATCCACTGTGGTGGTGGTCCTGAAGCTGCTAAGATGCCTGCTACCTAAGGGCGAGCTGCATCATCCATAGCAAGCTTCTCCATGTACTAGATTACCTCAACCTCTTCAAATCCCATGTAGGTGTTCAGAGTGCATTGATCAAATCTGACTTTCAAATTTTTCACTTTAATCACTTTGGTACCTTTCATATTATGTGCCACATTAGCATAAAATTGATGTACCAAGTGCTCATTAGCATCCATAACACTTTGGTGAACTACATCTAACCCTTACGCTCCTTGAACTGTCGAAGTACATTTGGATTGTATTTATCCAAATACTTCACTGAGAATTGCCACTCTAGTGTGAGACATATTTGGGGCCACCATTCTCCGTGCCCAGTGAAGGCTGTCAAACTCACAAATGGATGTTCTCATGACTCCTTCTTCTTCGACCTCTCTAGGCCACCCACTCTTGTGTCACCCCCTCTACCATCACTAGGAACATCATCATCAGGAGCATTATCATCATCATCAATGGGGATTGGTGCTTTCGGGGCATGGGAGGAAGAGGGCTCAGAATCTTTTCTACCCTCTTCCGAACCCTCAGAAGAACTAGCAGCGGAGGAGGATTCACCTCTCAATTATAGTTTACTCGAAACTTTTTTAGGATGAGATTGGGCATTGGGTTGTGCTTGTAGAGAGTTGCCCTTTGTATCTTCCCTAGATGGGAGATACTCGTGGATTCTGAGGGTTCAGGGACTCTGTTGGCAGTTGCTTTCTTGTTTAGTGCTCTTTGGACTAAGAGTGGGAGGTTCCCTTGCCTCAGCCTCGAGAGGGTTCACCCCTCCCTTTAGAAGTATCACCTCGACCTTGTGATTGAACCATTGTCTTCAATATAAGGCATATAAGTTAGTTAGAGTTCCAAATAGTACAAACAGTTGTAGGAAAATAGTCTATAGAAGAGACAGTGCAGACACATGCTACCATATGCAGACCGCACAATTTTTAGTGATGTCGCACAATCCCAGGTTCAAAATACTGGTTCTCCAATCTTTCAATAGTATGGTCGCACATATTTTTCCCCGGACTGCACAATTTTTTGCGGACCGCACAATTTTGAGTATGGTCCGCTGTTTTCATGCAACATATTTTCCCTAATTCTAAGATCTATGGAACTCACAATTTTGTGTGCGACCGCACAATTTTGTGTGCGACCGCACAATTTGAAATCACGTACCACTGACTCTATGTCTTACAACTTTTACACAATTGAGACATGGTATTTGCAATTAAACATGATTAATGATTTATCCAGCCCCCAATGAACACATATGATATTTCCCACATGATTTTAAGCACACATAACTAGCATTTGGCATTTTAGGTCTAAAAGTAATTCTACCATAGAACAATAAAAACTAAGAGAAATCAAAAAATCAAAATATGCAATGAACATACCAGTGATGAAGGATGTGGGTATGAATCTACACTAATTGAAATGAATGAGGATTATGAACTAATATGATATGCACTGTGCTTGCTTAGGGTTCAAGAACTCAGAGTGTGTAAAGTTGTGAATAATGCATTAAGTTATATTTATAGGTTGACCAAGTCGCCCAAAACTTAAGCTGAGTTCGGCCACATAATTTTAAGTGCGGTCCGCACAAAAGTGAGTGCGACCACATAAATTTGTGCTAACCGCACAAAACTGGCTGCGGCCGAACAATGGCCAATTCTCTACTATTTAAAACTTCAAAGAGTTACATTTTTGGGACTCCAGTTGTGCAGCCACATATAGAATTGTGCGGCTGTAGATTCCTTTCTATTGTGGCATAAAAAATTTGTGCGGTCCGCACTTTTTCAACACTTGACCGTTTTTATAGACAGTCCCTGCAAGGCAAACTCATTCCTGCATACACTTCAAACACTTTCTAGCAAAAAACAAAACCTATATAAAATAGAAGGAAAAGATATAGAAAAAGATACATGGGTTTCATCCCAAGAAGCGCATGATTTAATGTCATGACACGACGTAAATTACCAACCACTTGAAATAAAGAGCCGCCACGACATGTTCGTCATTAACTTTACCAAGATAGTGCTTCACCCGGTGCCCATTAACTCTAAACAGCTCATAATTCTTGTTTTTCAAGTCCAATGCATCGAATGGTGACACACCGCCAACTTCAAATGGGCCACTCCATTTTCACGCCAACTTTCCCGGAAACATCCATAACTGAGAATTGAAAAATAGCACAAGATCACCTTCTTTAAACTCCTTGATCTTAATGTACTTGTCATGGAGGTACTTCATCTTCTCCTTGTATAAAGATGAACATGTATAGGCATGGCACCGGAACTCATCTAGCCCATTCAACTATGTCACCCTTAAGTTTGTGGTGACATCCCATTCAAGATTGAGCTTTTTCAATGCCCACATAGCCTTGTGCTCAAGTTTCATCGGAATATGACAAGCCTTCCCAAACACCAATTGATATGGAAACATACCAATCGGTGTTTTGTAAGCCATCCTATAAGCCCAAAGATAATCATCAAGCTTTCTTGACCAATCCGTCTAGTTGGCATTAACTGTCTTTGACAAATACTATTGATCTCCGGTTGGATACTTTTACGTGTTCGCTTGCTTGAGGATGATAGGGGGTAAAAACTTTATGAGTGACACCATGTCACGCTGCAACCTCGGGAGGTGCGACCGATGCTCAATCAAGTGAACCCGACTGATCAAGCCTTACCGAACACTTTCTACCCCAAATCAATATGAATACGGAACCCATGCCTTTCATTAATTTAGACTAGAATACATGGTGCATACTACAACATTGGTTTATTTCATATCACAAAGATTTACCGTACATAAACTAGTTTCAAGGATTCTATTAGAGTTATAGATTATGGAGATCACAAGTTTAGGATTACAACATATATAGTGGACTCCCCGAACACCCGTACATAACCCACATTAGTGTCTTTGGAGCCTCTAAGGATACAAAAGATAAGCATAACTATGCCGGCAACAAGGCCCCGGCTATACCTTAAAAGTGGAAAGCTGTAATAACAAAAGATACACCATATAGCCCCATGGAAGAAAAAGGGGCTCACCGAGACTTCGAGTAGAAAAATTCTCCGCTACACACCATCGGCACTATCCGGTATGGAGCCACCTACAATCATAACATGAATATAGCGCCCCCGGCAAAAGGGACATCAGTACATTTGAATTGTACTGGTATGTATAACTAAACACCATTCTACTAGAAAGAACTATCAAACAGATACAATTAAATAATATGGGCAAATCAAAGATGCAATTCATATAATCTTTCATACAATTTCCAAAACATAGATTAGGGAATTTCTGTCACGTGTTCACCAATGTTCTCAATACCACCGCCATCTCGAGCGGAGTTCGGTCACGACCCGACTGGCTAGGTTACCTCATTGGAGGCATTACTCTCAATCAATATTTCATTTCCTTTATCCAGAATTCAGTATCAGCACATTACCACCATGTGTGCGGCATGGTGTCCCATCACAACCCGATCGGCTAGGTCACCTCATTGGAGGCATTACTCAATTCTCATTAGCCAACACCTTCAAATCTTTATTCCACACATATCATAACAATTTCTGGGCACTCATGGCCACCATCATCACATCGTTTTCCCTTTTCAATATTCAATTTAGAAGTTGTGATCATAGACACATATATCAAGGATAATTCAAGATGCAATCACAGGTAAGTGAGCACGTAACTAGCATGAATAATTCTTTGTATCGATGTTGGCTTATAGCCCAAGTATTTCAACACATAACTGTACTTTTTCATCATTCTCTAATTATCAAGATTGGTACATTATTCACATTGAGGCACATCTTTCACAAATATGTATAGATATATACAAATCAATTAATGCGTAATAACAATCAATACACTAGCCAATTCAACCCTTACCATACTTTCATAAATGACAATGGAGCTCAATTTCTAATAAAAAGGGGGTTTTAGCCATACATACCTCAATAAAGCTTTCCTTACTCTTTTACAAATTTCTGGAACTCTTAGCACTTTGATCTATTGAGTAATAATTACAAATTAAATCGAGAATTAGAGATGAGATTGAGACTCTAGCTTGGTTCAAGCGTATTGACAAACCCTAGAGGTGCAATGTGATCTTAGGCCCCTTTTTTAGAGCAATTTATATCATTTTGTACCCCTCTTTAATTCACCAATTCCCACTACTCTAAGGTTTGACATGCATGCAATGAATCCATTGTTATACTCATGAATCACCTCTCTAGTGACCCCTTATATCTGAGAATAAAACAAATAAGAGTTGGGGTGATGAAGTCTTACCTCTTGAGATGAAGGTCTAGGAGTCTTCACTTGATTTTCTTCAAGGATTTAGCCATATCTTATGGAGTAATTCGATGGGGAGACTTTCCCTCTCTAGAAACCCTCTCTCTCCTTCTAGAAATGTTCGGAAGAATGCTTAAAATGAGCTATAACACCGGATATATCGATATGGAGGTTGGGTTTAAAATTAGAAAATTGGAGCCCCGAGTCAAATATGCAACCGCAGAGTAAACATGCGGTCCGCATAATGGACCGCAAAATGCTCCCCAGAAACTGGACACTCTGACTGAGTCTGCGGCAGGAATGCGGTCCACATTCATGTTCTGCGGTCGCAAAGTGCACCGCAGAACTGACCCTTACAAAATTCAAAGGAAAACATGCGACGACTATGCGGTCCGCATTTCGATTATGCGACCGCATAGCTGACTTCAATTTTAACCAACATTCTGACTAACTCTACGGCAAATATGCAGTCGCCATATCGGATTTGCGGCCGCATTCTGGACCGCATTTCTTGCATTTTTCTGGAAACTTATTCTTGACTTTTTACTGAATTATTCAATCCGCGCCGCGCCGCGAGGTATATTTATGAATTACTAACACATTCTCCTAACTTGGCACCACGAGATCCGGGTTTTCGAGTAGGGATTTCACGGGGCCTTACACAATATAATTTGCGAGTAAGGTATCGAAGGCCTGGTTGCAAAAATGCGATCCGCCATCACTTATGATAGCCCTTGCAGTACCAAATCTTGTAAAGATGTTATTCTTCAAAAATGCCACCACACTCTTCGTTTCATTGTTGGGAAAAGAAACGGCCTCAACCTATTTAGACACATAATCAACTGCGACTAGAATGTAGGTGTTCCCACAAGAGATCACGAACGGTCCCATGAAATCAATACCCCACAAATCAAAGATGTAAATCTCCAAAATGGTGGTGAGGGGAATCTCATTCTTCTTAGAAATCCCACCGGCCCCTTGACTAGATCACTAGCGTCCTCGTGGAGAGTAGATCAATATAATCCACAGCTCAATACTTTTGTCGCCGTTCAAGCACCACCATGGTGACCACCATATAGCGAAGAGTGGCAAGCCTTAACAATTTTGGCTTGTTCTTCCTCCGGAACATATCTTCAAATCACACCATTGGTATAAATCCGGAAGAGATACGGTTCTTCCCAATAAAAGTCAAGGCAATCCCGTTTGAGCTTCTTCCTTTGGTTTGAAGAGAACTCATTCGATACAATTCCACTCACAAGATAATTTCCTATGTCGGTGAAAAATGGCATCCCGGTCATTGAAATGGCTAGCAACTATTCGTCGGCGAAGGAATCATTGATCTCAAGGCCGTCATGCGGCCTTCCCTCCTCCTCCAACCGAGATAAGCGGTCCGCCACTTGATTTTCACTACCTTTGTGGTCTTGGATCTCTAGATAAAACTCTTGCAATAAAAGCAAACACCGCATTAATCTCGCCTTTGAATCTTTCTCGCTAAGTAAGTATCGAAGCGCTGCATAATTGGTGTGAACAATCACCTTTGTACCCATCAAGTACGGGCGGAACTTTTCCATAGTAAAGACAATAACAAGTAGCTCTTCTTCGGCCACGGTAATTGACTTGGGCATCATTCATGGTCTTACTGGCATAGTAGACCGGATAGAAGATTTTGTTTATTCGTTGCCCCAAAATTGCTCCAACCGCCACATCACTTGCGTCACACATGAGCTCAAAAGGAAAGTTCCAATCGGGTGCAGTGATAATAGGAGTAGTTGTCAATTTGAATTTGAGCAATTCAAATGTCTTCATGCAATCCTTATTGAAATGGAATTTGGCATACTTCTCCAAAAGTTTACATGAGGGGTTCACCAGTTTGGAAAAATCCTTGATGAATCGGTGATAGAACACCGTATAACCTGTCACACCTCTTTTTTACGGCGCTTACACCCCAGCGAAGGGATATAAACAAAAAGTGTTTTTCCAATTAAAGGACGGTCGGAACGGGATTAGTTATTTAAAAATTTTTCAGAGTCGCCACTTGAGAATATA